>MNCI01012289.1:159373-259442 GCA_015680685.1 Gnetum montanum
GGTGGGGGGAAGATCAATGTTGATTCTTCAAAGGTTTGAATATAATAAATCAAAGAAAAGCTTGTAAATGACAATGTTGGTAATGGAGAATAATAGATCTAGTCATAAAATCTGGATGAAGGCCCTCTTTCTAGCACCAAGAATAATTGTTACGATTGAAAACCTCAATCACTAAAAATATCAAAGATCCTCAATGTAGAAGCTCCTCAACCCATGAATCCCTAGGACCTCCATGGAAAAAATGGGATTCAAGGGGCTTTGGCTAATCCAACAGATCAACCATGAATTTATAGAATGCAAAGCCTAGTGCACAAAATACAAAATTGATAATAGATCTAAATAATGCACAGATAATAAACAAATGTATTTTGTACAAAAAACAAAAAACTTAAAACTTTATTTTAAAAAATAAATAATAAGTTAGAGAAAATGTGTACAAATGGTTCTTGAATGAGCAACCAAGGTGGGGGAGGTTCACTAGCATATGAGTTCAAAGCCCATTGAAGTTGATCCAATGCACTCCACAATCCGAGTGCTAAGGCATTCCAGATGGTTTCGAACCTTCCTTAACTACAACCTTAGATTTTCAATGTTTGGCTATGGTGGGGGCTAGGAAGTTTGAAAAATATAAGTTGCCCAAATTCTCTACGTTGGAAGCTAGAAATCCTAGGAGCGCAATGTGGAGCTTGAAAGGTCACAAACCCCAAAGGTGGTTGTGTGGCCACAAGGTCACAAAGTGTCTATGTTGGGCCTAAGAGAATATAAGTGTGAGAACTTGTAAAACCTCTTGAGTGATTGAGAATGCCCAAGTGTAGAACTATGAACAATTTTATGTATATTACTGTATACCAATGGTCTTGGACTACAAAAAGTGTGGAACCTTGAGAAAATTTTTGAACTTGTAAATGATGTTTGAGGCTAGTTGTATAGGTTTTTGGTGATAAATGGGACTATAAAATGGTTGTAAAATGGCTATAAAATTTAGATGATATGGGTGCCCAAATTTGGGGGGTTACTATACATGGTAAGTGCTTCCACCCATGGTCATTCTATTTACTATAAATAGTAACCTAGGCACACCTTCCATGTTGGAGATGAATCTTCCAAACTTAGCTTTCCACCATGCTTGCTAAAGGGAGAAAGTTTCCAAAACCCCTACCCTTCCACATTTGGGCGAGGTGAGATATAATCCTGGCATGTGTTTCCAACATAGAAAAGTGTATCTCCCCCCCACCCCATAAAACCCATCAAATTTCCTTTTCTGGCATTCCAAAAGACATTTTTGACCATCCCCCAGTGCCCCCCCCCCCCCCCTTCCCACAAGCTCAAACATATATACTAGATGACTTTTTTCACTTGGGGAATAGGCTTTGACCACTTATGAGTAATATTTCAACTCCAAAAGTATAAAGTATGTGAAATTTTTGAATGTGGGTTATACTACTCACATTTATAATAAAGTTTTATGTTAGGTTTCATGGGGTGAAAGCTACATGGTGAAAATTGACTATAACATGCAATTTTTTTTGGTGTTTCACTTGTAAGAGATACACTTGTCTTTGTGAGATACCCAAAGACCCAATGATGGTAACCAAAGATACTCCAAAAATATTAAAATACTTCAAGCTTGATAATTTTGGTTATTATCATCAACTAGCTAGTCGTGACATTGACTATTACATAGCCTTAAAAAGAAAATATTTACAAGATGATCAACTATGGAGAGTTGGTGTTGAATGAATCCAACTATCCAAACACCAAAAATGACCCCTACACTATAGCCTCTTTCACAACATCTACCTAGTCTAGTTCTTCTAGAGAACAATTTGTCATCAGGGTCCCACTGGCTATTATTCGGTCATAGAGCCTAAAGCCTAGAATGCCCTTAGTAATATGAGTGTCACCACCTCCCCACCTAAGAAGCCTTTTATTATATGTGTTCCACCTTTAGTGGTCATAATATAAAGACCCTTACAAAGTGTTACCAATCCTTCTAAGGCTAGGAAGCATTCGTTATTAGGGTTCCTCTACCATTCACAAGAAAACCCCCAACAACTCATGACCACTGCTCACATATTATGGCTAATACATCTATACTGTCATCACCAAGTAAGAAGAAATTACCACTACAACTACGATGAAAAAAACTTATCACCAACCCAATGACTAAGCCCATTGAAGATAACTGATAACAAAAGGCTTGGAAGCAATTTGATCCACACAAGTATACACTAAGACTAGCTCTATCTGTGAACACCATTGGTCAAACTACATCAACTAGTTAACCAAGAAATACTCACAAACTAGGTGTAAGTAAGAGGACCAAACAACACACATCCAAACATGAGCCAAAAGTCCCAAGAATAATGGATCAAATTAAGAGTATAAAGGTTGAAAAATCACACATCAATGAAAAGGATTTCTTCACAACAATGGAACAAGTTAAATGGTTCCTAAAACAAAAGAATACATCATTGAACCTAAATGACCTAATCATGGCTTCCCTTACTCATAGAGATACACTAGTTTAAATGTTAACCTCTATTTCTATGAGTAGAAACATGCTTGATTACAAAGAATCCAATCACTCTATCATTCAGCAAAACTCCACTTAGGGAAGATAAGCATCAAAACCCACTTATCTTTCATGATAGTGAAGTGAATATTGATTCTCAAAATGGAGAAGGACAATGTGCTCCTCTCCTCATTATCATATGTGTTGAGGTTCATTATGTTTATGTGGATGATGGGACAACAACTAATGTAATAACATTTTCCATTGTTGAATGATTAGGCCTAGTTAAAAACATACAAGAAACCTCTACCTTCACACTCAATTCATTCAACGGACCATGAGGAGCAATATGAGGTTTCCTTTCATTAGACTCTATGGCTAGGTAATAGTTTTCTACATCTGTCAACTTCCTAGTAGTTGAAGAAGCATTGAGTTTTAACTTGATCCTAGGGAGACCATGGCTAGCTAAGCTTCGAGTAGTCTCATCTCGTATACACTATGAGATTCACTTACCATATGAGGATGGTGAGATTATGATTTTTGGGGACAATATGTTCTTATCATATTTAAATAATGTCAACATTGAATGAGGTTCAGAAGTAGAATTTCAATATGAAATTCCTAACATCTATAATAAAATTGATACTCAAATTAGGACTAATAATAACAAAAATTCTAACAAGGGAAACTCTATAACATTGGATGATCAACAAGAACACTTACCACTTGCCATATTAAACAAGAAACATGGTAAATATAAGATTGTGCAAAAGAAATTCCTTGATCTATCAAAGATTAGGCAAAAAATTCATCATAGATATCTTATTCATTCATTTGTCAATGATTTTTTATTTACTTTTGCATCCTTATATCACGTTTTTTTGTTTATTTTATTCTTGTGTTTGCTTTCAAGATTATCCCATGATTGCCAGAATGTTGATACCATGACTTGCCAAGGCCTAAAATTCAAAAATCATGGTCTTGAACTGGTATGAAAATGGCGTACTAGGGCCTAAAATTAGTGAAGAATTTTCTTACTAGGGCCTAAAACTAGTATGATAATGACTTAATATTGGTTTACGATGGCCTGCTAGGGCCTAAAATTAGTGAAACATGGCCTACAAGGGCCTAAAATTGGTAATATAGAATAGTCTTTACTTTCTTTCATTTTGTTTACATGTGGCCTGTTTACTTAATAACATTGCTTACAATCTTTACTTGCATGCTTACTCCTAGTTTTATAGTTTTCATTTTATTCCATTACATTACAGAGTTTGGATTTGTGGCCTTGTCTTTTACTATTGTTTTAACTTGTAGCCTTTTACATAGAAACATAAAACATAGAAAAAATATCTAAATTCAAAATGTGATAGTGGTACACCTAGATAATTATACAACAGTATCCATAGTTACATCGTGTAGCAAGTAATGAGCAATACATGATCTCTAAAAGCATGGTAACCAATAAAATAATGACAACCATGTAGCCATAATACCATAAAAATAAATAACTCCATCATCATCAATAGGCTAACTAAGCCATGGAAGGAGGGAGAATGTTTCCAAGCCATTATTATTATTGCTAGAGGCATGTAGACAAGTAAAACATTAAAACCATTAGAACATAAAACCACTAAAAACAAAGTAAAACATAAATAACCTTAAAATTGATAGTGTTTGCTAGTAAAACATAAACATAGGTTTAGAAAAGCTTGTGAACATGATTAGAAATGCAGTTTGATCAAGATTTAAGTTTCATACATCTAGGTTACATGAGTTTGAAATTTTGTTAAATACTTAACACTATAAAATGGAGTTTGACATTTTTGACATACAAAAAAAAATAGGCATTTTAACAAATAGTTGACATAAAACAAGATTTCTACAAAACCAAAAAAAAAAACCTATATTTAGGTAAGAAATGTGGTAAACACTAGCTCACTGGAAGGAAAAAATCATAAAATATTTTTAAAAATCTTATAGGCCATAAACACTATCAAAAAAACTAGAATTGACCAAGACACTATACTTACATGTGTAGAAAAGTCCCAAATTCACTGAAGACTAACTAGAAAAATCCTAGTTTGCAATAAATTAACCTTAGAAGAAATCAAAAAAAATTATAAAAAGAATACAATCATAGCCTAGAACCCTACTACAATACATTCCCCAATGCCAAAGGTCATAGATGCTGACCTTGGGCTTGAGAAACCCCATCAACGCTATCAATCTAGCTACAAAAACAATAAAAAGTGTTGGAAAATAAGAAAAATAGGCTAGAACGCTACATATGTGACCAAGAAAAATTTGAATATTTATGAAAAAAATAAAAATAAAAAATTTCATTTTTATGATTGCTGAATAGCGTAGGACATTTGTTCTATGTAGTCAAAACTCAAAAATCCTACCACAAACAGGCTTGAAAAAACCTACAATGTTGTAGAACAAGGATGGAAAATAAAAGAAAATGGATACCTAGATGTTGCATATACATATTTTTCTTTCATATATGGATTGAAAAGCTTCAATACAATCCTCTCAGTCTCCTCTACCTGCTTCATGCCTACCTATTGATCCATTCTTCCCTACCATGGCTACTAGATCTCTATGTTCTACCTCTGACTACCAACAATATGAGCTTGAAATTCCTAGATTTGCTCCAACATAATGAGAAAAAGAACTAGAAAAAGCCAAATTAGCTTGCTTATGCTAGGGAAATAAGGTTTTATGATTCCAAATTACTTCACACATTGCAACAATGAAATAGAAAATAAAATTGAGCTTACATGTTCGGGTTTGATGATAAATTCCTCTCTCTAGCTCATACACGCTAGGCATAATTACCCAAACAAGTTAAGGAATGTCCCAAACACATTGTGGATGTGAAATTAAAAATGAAATTAGGTCTACATGCTACCTCTTCGTAAAAGATTTGGTTTTTCCAATCCATATGTTGTACTAGCTTATTGGATAGCTTGTTTGACATAAACAAGTTGCCAACCCAATCCACACATTGTACTAGCTTATTTGACATAAATAAGTTATCAATCCAATCCACATAGTTCATATTCTATATTAGATTTTTGGAGATTTTGTTTGACATAAAGAAGTTACCAACCTAATCCACATAATCCATACATTGTACCAACTTGTTTGACATAAACAAGTTGTCAACCTAGTCTACATAGTCCATATGCTATCTAGAATGATCAGAAAAGTTATCAACCTAGTCAATATTTCCCAAAAGCTACCATGCTATGTCAAACATGCTACAAACATAGCGCCTGGTGCTGACACACTATCACACTAGATGCAAGGAACCAAAAATACTATGAAAATTCATAAAGGAAAAACATCACAACTCTGCATAAAATTGGGAAAATGTGAAAAATTCCAAGGAAAAACAATATTTTACAAGATTAATTTTAGGCCATAAATACTAAGAACACAATTTATCAAGCTAAAATCAATCACAGCATTACCTATTCAAAAGTAAAAAAAGAATCTACTTTGTCAAAATTTAACTAGAAAAAACTTGATGCATCATTAATTAAACATGAAAAACCCTAGGAACATTGCAAGAAAAAAATAAGAAAAATTCATAACACTATCACTAGAAGGAAAGAGGCCAAGAAATTTGCATATTTTGGTAGAAAATACCATGAAAATTAGTTTTTGACCCACTAAAAATCCTAATTTACCATAAACTACCCTAAAAAAATCCATAAAAATCACATTCAAAGCCTTAAACCTTTAGAACTACCTCTCTTAGCCCCAAATGTTAAAAACATTGGCATTGGATGGAAAAAATTTCAACAACATTATTAATGTGGCCATGGAAAAAAACCAGAAGTGCTAGAAAATAAGCACAAAAATCAAAAAATCCAAAGTTTGTCCAAATATGTTGAGTCTTGATAGTTTGGTAAATTCAAGCCTATACCAAATACAATGCCATGATGAAATTGAGAAAGAAATTAACCTCACAAGCTAATATTTGTGAAAAATTTCTTCCTCTAGGTTAAACATTTTATGCACAAGTGTTCAAAAAGCCTATGTCTAGCCTAAAAATGCAGCCACAATGAAACAACAAAATGAGATTGAGCTCACACATTGGTATATGTGAGAAAATATTTTTGATAGCCTAAAACAATGTCCATGTACTTAAAAATGTTGACATGTGGGCCTTGTAGATCATGACAAAAAAAATACCAAGACCTAGAAACATTGGGATAGTGAAATCATAGCTTATTAGACCTTAAAAATGTTGGAATAGTGAAATTATTAGCTTATTTAACACCACACACTATCACAACTACAAAAAAATGCTAACAACGTGAAATTACACTCTTTCCATATCTTATTTGACTTTTAAGTCCATTATTTTACACTTTTTTTAATCTTTTTTGTTGAATTATTACTTGTTTTAATCATATAATAACTAATATAAATAAACAACATTATTTCATATCATTTTTATTTTTTTATCTTTTTGGACCAATATAGCATCCAGGTGCCACTTGATGTACCTTTGTTGACATGTAGGATTGAGCTAGGAAGATGTGGGGATGATCCAACTTGCCTTTGAGCTTAAGTGAATCCTGTTGGCAATGTCCACCAACCAATTCATCATGAATACCTAAACCTTAAACCTAGAAGCATTCTTGACCATACATTCTTAATACCCTAGAATGACCTGACTGCTCTTAACCTTGAAGCTAGAAACATCACATAGAACTTCTTGGTGGAAATTTCCATTTCAACCCATGACGATGAGGAGAAACCACCTTGAATAAGTTCCTCACTTAAACCTTATTTTATCCAATACATCACCATATTTCTACAAAACAACCTTCAGATGTTCCTTATTACATCCAATGTTGACATATTTCCTTTTAGTGTTGTTGGCCTTTATTTGTAGACTTGAATGAATATGAAGCATCGATGGATCTTGTAGCCTATAACAAATAACCCTACATGAAATTCTACTTTTTTGACATTTCAAAACACTACAAAATTTGTATAAATCTACAGAGTTCCCAAGTTCTACCAAGTTGCACCTCATGATGACATGTATTTGTTTATTATCTCATGTAACCTCTTGTAATCTTTGGTTTCTTTGACTTGTTTTCATGTTCTCTCTGAGTTGTGTTTGGAGGATGAAATTGGAGTTATCATAGAGGTGTGACTCATGATAGTATTATGTTACCATGCAATCTCAACACATGAGATATGGCTAGCTTGTTTAATCATGATAACAATGCTTACCTCATATCATTCCATTACCCCTTATGAGCCATGACCATGTAACTAAATTTTAGCATTTCACAACCTTGATAATGATGAAAACCTATGTTTGAAATTTATGAATTGTGGCCATATGACATATTCTACAACATGCTTAGTTCAATTTCATTTAATCTCTAGACATTTCATTTAGCAAGAAAATAAAAATGTAGCCTTGACATCAAAACCCAAAGACAATTTCACCCCACTACGAAAAAATAGAAAAAAAGGAGGTAGGGAGAAATGCCAAGAGAGCCAAGAGATCAATGTGGCCTAAAGTTAAGTAAATTAACAACTCAAAAAAGAGCCAAGTGGTCAAACTAGTCAAGATTAAAGCACTAGTTTCTCAAACTCAAGGGTATGTAAACCATATTACTATGCAAGATTAAAGACCTCATCAGCTAATAAACATATCACTATGCCATAAGTATAATGTTAAAACATGTGGAATTATTCATTATCCTATTTGACCATTCTACAATAAGTAATATAGCCATTATTTCACTCTAGATAACCACCATTACTTCATTTTGATCTTATTTCACCATTGTGAGCACTCCTTGGCATGGTTCGACAATTATAGAATAAAATGTGAAGAGAGAAGCATTGGTAATGAACCTATAGTGGTGTTTCATATTCTTTGTTGATGGATTTTGGGTCAATCATCAAAACATTAAGAAAGAGGAATGTGAAACACCTGAAAGAAATTTTGTTTGTGAATAGGAAAGCCTTGTAGCAAAATTGGCATTATAATTTTTATTGAATTCAAGAGAAAAAATAAATGCCTTGATTTAATTTTAAAAAAATTCACCTCACAATCCTATTTCAAAAAAATTCTATAGCAATTTAAACATGTAAAATGGAATTCATGGCCCACATTATCAAATAAGCTATGAATCTTCAAGTCCTTAGGTGATTAACAATATTACCTAAGATGCCTTAGATCCTCTCAAGGCCCATGTATCTTGAGGTTGAAATTGTTCTATATTAAAATCTTCAATTTCTAGAACCAAATTTTTTAGTTATTAAAATGTTCTTATGTCTTTGTCTTCCTATTATATGCTTGTTGTTATTTTTCATGCTAATCTATTTCCTCAAGTTTTGGACATCATCAAAAAGAGGAAGGTTGTTAACCTTTTGGTATGTCAAAACCTTGAAAAATGGAGAATTTGTAAGTATGCTTGTGAGATCTTGTAGGCATAAGAAAGGTGTATAAATAGAGTAAGACAAGAGGATTTTTGACAATTGTGATACTAAAGTCTAACAAGAAAATACAAGAATTTGGAAAAGGTCATAAAGATGCAAGATGTCTAGAATTCCAAAGAAGATGTTTTGGAGTCTGATAAGACGTCTCATTCTATAGCAAGACATTTTTGTTGAGAAACTCTGATCTTAGGAAACATCTCAAGAAAATAGTAGACATATTAGTTGAGAGGTCCAAATCCCAATTAAGACATCTCAAGTCAAGTGAGATGTGTCACTTTCAAGATGAGAAAACACATTAATACATATCAAGCTTATGAAAGACATCTCAACTCGCCATTTCTAATGGTTTTATGAACTCAAATGGACACAAGATATTGAAAAGGATATAAAAGACAATGATACCTTTTTAGGAAAAGTAAGCACTAGTCATGTAATTAAGTCATAATTGTATACATCTTTTAAGAAATTTTTGTACTTCAATTATCTATTATTTGTTGGGTTGTTTATTATTTTTTCTAAACCAAAAGCAAATAATGTAAAGCTTAGTTCATTTTTTTCCTTGATCTTTTTATATTTCTTTGTGTGCCTAGAGGGGTTGGATGTGCTTCTTGAGTGAAGGTATTCTTTGAGCTTGTTTGGACCTTGAAGTGTTGGGTGTGTTTTTAAGAGAAAAAAACCCTAGTAGAGCCTAAGAATTTGTAAATGTTATGGTTCCCTTGAAACCATATTTTTAAGAAAAAAATTATAGATGTGTGCTCTGAGTGTGGACGTACCCATGTTGGGGAACTACATACATTTGTGTGCAAAAATTGGATCTAATTTGGTAGAACTTATCCAACCCCTCTTCTAAGTTCTTGAGTATTCATCTTGTATTTCATTTCTTAATTCATCCATGATAATGAAAAATAAGTATGAGCTAATTAAATATTTTTTATATAGACTTACCATGACTAGAAAATCAAATGTTATTTTATAGATATTCTAATTTTAGTGGTGGATCCTTCATATAGGTCTTGAATCACTTTAATATATTCATTATGTAGGTTTTTTCTCTATAATACACACTAAATAATATATCTAGGTACTCTATCATATGGTCTTTCCAAGTTAATGAATATCATATGTAGATTTTTTCTATGTTTTTTGAATTTCTGCTTCAAATTTCATATCAAGAAAATATCCTTTATAGTAGATCACCCTAGAATAAATCCAAATTAAATTTCTGATACTTTTGATTTAAGTATGAGATATTGATTTATGAATCTCTTCAAAAGCTTTATAATATATCTCATTAGAGTGATCTTTCTATAGTTTGTATAATTTTGCACATCTTCTTTATTTTTATAGATGGAAAAAATAATTATTTTTCTTCAATTGTTAGACACTTCTTAATCCTTTAAAATTTTGTTAAATATTTATGTTAGTCAAGAAACTTTTGTATATACTAGTACCTTTTAAGATTCTATAGGAATATTATCTAATTAGAAAAAAATTCCATTTTTCATCCTTGATAAGGCTTTCTTCTACTTATAAGCCAAATGAAAATTGGTTTCTTTTACTTAGATGTATTTTCTTCAAAATTCTTCATTTAATAATTGTTAAAAATAATTTTTAACCTATCCAAAATTTCATTATCTTTTACTAAAATTTATTCCATGTACTTCCTTAATGCATTTCATATGATTAATATCCTTGCATTTCTTTTTTTATTTTTTATTTTTTATTTATTAATAGATTTTTCTCCCAAATTTATTTCTAATTTTGCATAGAATCTTTTCAAGGCCTTATTTTTGGCTTTGACTACTACTATAGTTTTCTCCTTTTTGGTCATTTTGTATATCAACCTATTTTCTTAGTTATCACTTTATTGTTATTCCTTAAAGCATTTTTTTTTTGTTTTAGATAGTATGTTGCACTTCATCACTTCATCATTATGTATCCTTTGGGATGTACATTTTTCCTACTATTCTATCCAAAATTTTCTTTCATATTCTTTGAAATCAACTTTCTATTTGACCCTAAATCAAATTTCCAAAGAGATCCTAATTCTAGGTACATTCATGAAGCAATTGTTCTTTAAATAAGGTGATATTTTCTTCCTTCAAATTTTATCATTTTATAGACTTAAATCCCTTTATCATGCTAAATTTTAAGCTCTATATAGCTAATTTTATAATCATTAGTTGATGAAAAATTACAAGGAACTCTTTAGTCATGACCTTATAGTCTTTGCACATACCACTATTATATGCAATTAAATGTTCTATAATCTTCTTGAAATAAGTATTTGCAATTGCAAGGTCACATTCCCTTCTAAATTGTAGTAGTAAATCTTCCATATAATTGCCTTTCCAAATTCATAACCTCCATGAATCCTATCTTATCCCATTTTCATAGACGTAACATGACCATTAAAATCCTATCCAATAAATATGCTTTCTTACTAGGGAATTTCTTGTTGCATGTGATCCATAGAATTCAAAAAATCTTCCTTGATGGAATTTTATAAGCTAATTTGTAGAGCATATATGCTATTAATGTTGATAATTTTATTTCTAAGGATAAGTTTGATGTCCATGATTTGATTTCCATAGTGGTATACTTTTACCATTTTATCTCTGATAAATTAATCAATGATAGTGCCTACTCCATTTTAATAATTTTCTTTTAATAAGTAGAAGAGTTTATAACTTTGGCCTAAATCTTTAGCTTTATTCCATTTTTATCTTATTTCTTGGAGCTAAGTAATGTTGATTCTTTATCTTTTCATAGCATTAGAAATTTTAAAGGTACTTTTATTGAGTACCAATGTTTTAGGTTACCATCCAAAATTTCTATTGTTAGACTTGTTTTTTCTCATATCCATCCTTGATGAAGGAACCTTTGACTACTTTTTACAACATCATGTCAATGATCTTGTCTGTCATTTTTAGAGGATATCCTAGCAAGTTCATTCCTATTTTCCACAAAAACTAGGCCATGTGAATAGTTTGCATTATATTTGGGAATTTTTCTAATATTTGAAAAATCTAAAAAATAACTAGTCCATGAGATTTAACAAGGTTTTAGAGATAGCTGCCAACCTAATGTTAATCCTCTTCCTTTCATATCTAGGATCAAGACTGACAATGAGGAAGTTTAGTCATTTCATGTTATATTATTGTATATTAGTCACTCTATAAATCCCTTAGATGATAACATTTCTATCTATAGAAGACTCATGATGGATGTTGTTATGAATAGAGATATAAGAGTGATGAAGGTTTTTCTAAAGTTTCTTTTGTTGAATGTAGTTAGGTCTTTCTCATGTTGAATGTCTTTCAAGAGATCTATAAGAAAATTGTTCTAAATCTAGAACATAATGATAAATAAGAAAAGTATATAGAAAATATTAATACATATAAAATAAGATATTTGAATACATTATAGGGACCATCATTTAGAGTGATGGTAAGGTGCTAGTTTCTCAAGTCAATGAGCTAGGTTTGAGCTTGAGATCAACCACTTAAAGAGGTTAGGCTTTTACTCATCTCCCAATTGTTCAAGGACCCTGCTTAGTAGGATAAGAATTATAGCTCCAACTAATGATCCTTTATAAATGAAGATATTTGGATATGGAAGATCTATTATTATTAAAATATATTTAGAAATAAAATTATATTTTAAGAAATAAGAATATACTGACATAGAAACTCAATGACTTGGAACAAGTTGTTAGAACATATCTAAGATTTTCCATTTCACATAGGCAATGAGAAGATAGATGGATAGAATACGATTGGGTAATGTTACTATTGTAGTATCCTTTCAAGGATGTCAAAAGTATTATTAGAAGGAATGATACATATGTAGAGTTAAAAGTTCTTTCTATGTGTCATAACTTTGAACATGAGAGCTATGATTTTGAAGAAGATTTTAATTAAGCGTTGGAAAAATAATGATAGTATTTTAAGATCTTATCCTAGGTGTAGATCATGAGGAATATGATTTAAAAATCCTTAATTATTATCTTTTGACATCTCATCATTTTCAAATGACAATGTTGGAGATTCTAGGCTTCAAGGATTTTGACAAGTTATACACTTAGTTGGCAGAATATCTTGGACAAGATTATGGTAAGTATGCAATAATTTTTACATCTAGTTATAGATCATTAGGATTTTTAATGGTTGTTGATAATGACTAGGCTACCTTTAATTCAAAGAAGCTTGACAAGAAGCAAAGTAAATGCTTCTAGATTATAATAGGCCACTTAATAGTATTTTTAAATGAAGATGAAGGTATTTCTCTTTTATGAATGATAATTCAAGGAATAACAAGAATAGAAGAAGTACTTCTCATTGATTTCTTTTTTAATGCTTTCAATAATCTCTATTCTTTTGATTAGAATGAGTTACTCATCTTGGAAGTTAAAAGAGCTACACCATACAAGATCAATATGATGACCATATATTCTACATTGAAACTTGTTCTTGGACAATATAGAGAAATCTATACATTATTAAAAATTTTAATGTAAAAATTCCTTAAGCATATGTAATATATAATAATAAATGAAATGAATTTTGTTAGTGGTTGAATACTATTGAAAATTTGTAGAATAAACAATGAAATATTTAGAGGTAGTTCAATTATACTAATAGGAGATGTGGTAAGCTTCCTCCAATTTTAGATGTGGAATCATACACTTAAAAAAATTCAAACATTATACATCTTCAAATATCCTTTAAGATATTTATCATCTTAGATGCATTCTAACTATACAAAGATGATGTTCCAAGGTAGAAAAGATTTTGAGAGGCTCTTATGAACATTAGGGAGGGTAAAATCTTGACATTGATTATAAATTTGTCAATTCTAAATGATTTTAAAGATGATATGCATTTGTATAACAATAATGATAAAGTAAAAATGCATAATCTAAAGATGTTATCATAGATGCAAACACTTATTAGTATATGCTTAGTTGGTAGAGAATCTAGTGGATATAGGATTGTTGAAGATGATGGAGGAGATTTTGACTAGTCATTACTATTATGTGGATAAGCAAAGATCATAGTCTAGTTAATTTATGTGTATATGTAGGCTTAAATAATAGAGATCTTACTACACTAGTTAAAATAGTATATCATTTAGAGAAAAATCCACTAGACCTACCATCATATGTCATTATGAGTTTTAATTTCAACATTAACTATTTATTTGATGAGTAAAATCCTAAACATGTATCTATTACTCCAATCATTTATGATGAGTCATTGTGGATTTGAATGCGTTGATGCAATTACTTCAAAGTGATCTAGTTGACATGATTGTGTTGATGTGATCCCATCCATGCAATCACATTGATGTGATCCCATCGATGCATACCCATTGACAAAGTGTCTTGTTTTGCCAATATAAATGTGCACACCTATCACATCTATGGCATTCATTGATCAGTAGAATAGAGAAGCTCTTTTAGTTTGTTTATTTGAGAGCTAGAACATTTTCTAAGTGCCCAAAGTAGGAGTTGAAAAGTATACAGGTCTTTGTTCAAGCATCGATGTACCTAGACACTTTGGCATGAATGGTAATAAAGAAGAGCTTTCTTCATAAACCTTGTAGTACCTGGACTTAGCATAATATTTACCTTAATGAATTTACTATTCATACCATTTACTTTCATACAATTAATTAATTAATTGAATTCAAGTAATTAGTGCACACAAGTACAACCATCATGAGCATACATTAACACTTGGTAATCCCAGTAGTAGTTACGCTTGATAACCTAGTAGCATTGCAATGTGTTTTAGGATGTGTATGATAGATAGGAACAAATGCTTATTTTAGGATTAGTCTAAGACATTAAATAGTTACCAGATTAAATAGCATTTAATTACCATATTTTCACATTTAGTTGAAATAGAATAAAACAAATAAAATTTATACAAATAATGTGCCTCAGTAACACTTAACCATACTATTGAACCTCACAAGTGGAATTTGGAATACAAAGATCGCATCCTTAGATTCACCTTCTTAGTTTATGTGTACTTACAGAGCTAAAGTCTATTGAATTTGACCAGATCTCTTAGTGAATGCTTGTGATTCATACAGTTGGACATAGGATATACTTGCTACTCATCATTGGTGCCATTGCCAGGGAATTTAGTTAGCTACATGTGATACCTAGGAGGTTAGTGAAATTATTCAATGATGTTGTAACAAACCTTGAAGTTGAAAGCATTAAGAAGAATAATAATAACTCAAGAACACTATTTTTCTTCAAAACTAACGTGGGTTCCTCTAGCAAGGAAGATTCTCCACTATGGTTTGAGAATAATTTGAATCAACAAAGGCAAGAAGTCCTAAAACCACTCATGCTCCAGTAATGCAGAGTGGTCTATACTTATCCAAATGATTATATTCCAAATTTCATCTTCATCCTACATCAGGATGTACAGATGCGGTGGAGGAACATAGAGGACAACATCATGTTGTCTCCTAATCGATCAGTTTCTACAATGCTACTCCACAATCTTATGAGATTGGCCATTTCAGGGCTCAATGGTGAGCACATCATGCAAGATCATGACTACCAAGATTATCATCCCACCAAGGTGCAAAGAAAGAAAGATCAAAACCAAGAAGCTCTCTATGAGGCATCGAAAGGAAAATAGTTCATAGACCCCTTGTTCCCACTGGGCCAAAAGGAAGGAGAAGATCCATTTTTGTGCACTTATCAAAACACTAACTCTCCTCCCTTTCTCTTCAATGAAGGGATCCTCAATTAGCATTTAGAATCAACCATTAATAACCTTGGTTCTAGGAAAAATGGATCCCATAACCACAAGATCTCAAAGGGAGGGAATCGAGGTAAGAACAATGATAAGCACCATGATAATGACAAATATATTGATTGTGGCTAGGACCAAAGAAGAGGAAGTGGCATGTACTATTTTGGTGCTAGCCCTCTATCCTTTTTGCCTTCATCATCCTCATCATCTTCCTCCTTCAACTGAAGTTGTAGAGTGAGAGACCATAATGAAGGTGACTAGCGAGATAGGGATGATCACAGACCCCACTAGAATAGTGAAGACCAAGGGTGTGGACAATCAAGGGAGGTCCATCACATAGATAGAATAGATAGTAGAGGGCATCATTGACACCATGGCCATCATAGGAGCCATGACTATGATGAGCCTCCACTTGTCACTAGAAACATGTTGAACAATATGGAGCCCATATGGATTCCAACAAGGCATTTGAAAGACAATCGAACCAAATAGTTGGACATGAATAATAACCTTAAGTTCAAAAAAGGATATAATTATATTCCACAGAATCATCTTCAAGCCTTTCACAATGCATGTTCCTTACAAAACATTGAGAATGAATGGCAAAAACTAAAGTTATTTCCTAGGATACCCATTAAGGAACTTGAAAGTTGGTATGTGTCCTTCGAGCCAAAATCAATCTGATGATGGAGTATGATGCTTAAGCTCTTCAATGATAAGTATCAAACATACTCTTGAGTGTCTAACCTAAGAAAGAAGATCCAAGGTTGAAATCAAGGAACACATGAATCCTTGGATTTAGCCATGGGTAGGTATTACTCTTTGTCGCATTAATGCCTAGGCCATGGCTATTCTCAAATGGCTCCAAATAGAAATAAGGAGAACCTTGGTGTCTATGCCCAATGGAGGCTTTTAGAGCTAAGGTTCCATCAAATTCAAAAGCTACTAAAGCAAGTGGCCAAAGAAGAGTATGAACTCCAAAAGAAATAAAGCATAGAGAAGTACAACCAAGACCCTTCCATTCGCAAAAGGGAGATCTAGTTTTACAATAATGAGGAGGTGGCACCACTCAATGAAGTGGTGCAACAAAAAATATTTCCAATTCAAAAATATATTTCTAAAATATTGGCAAAGGTTAACAAAATGTGAAACTCTTTAAATGCAAAGTTTCAAACTACTCTTAGAATTACTAAAGAGTTCAAAGAGCAAAGTAGTAATCATGATAGCAAGAGAAAGAAAGAAGATAAACAAGCCCATTAGAATGGTAAGGAAAAAGTTGCTATAATGCATGAGGTTGTAGATTCTAAATCAAATTATGAGGGGTGTCACATTTTCCAATATGAACATCCTAAGTGATGTTGTCTAGTTGTGTCACACTTGCAAGAATCTAGGGTGCATGCATTGATTCCTCATTTGGCAAAGTGGCAAACATCCAGGAGGTTTCTTTATCCTCAAGGAAACTATAGGTAGTTCCACCAACAAGCTTACTATTTGAGTGGAGTAACACCTCAACATTATGAGTAGTACCAATAGTGGTAGCATCCATAGTTGTGAGGGATGCCACCACCAAGGTAACAATACCCTTACCATCAGCCAAATCCATATAGGCACTATGTTTAGCAATTCATTTCCCCACATGACTCTTTTCTTCATGCTTCTTTCTAGTACCACTATTATTCCCCTCATAAATACTATAAGGAATAATCTATGAGAGGAGAATCCCCATTTCCTTTTTACCTTTCTCATTCTTTTACCCCTGTACGTCCACCCTTAACTTAGTTTCCAATAGCTCTATTCATGTTGGATGAAATTCCAACCCAATTGTATTAGAGAAATGCCACAAATCTTATGAACTTGCAACCAGCTCCTTGGCCAAGTGGTTCAACCACTAAGCCACAAAAGAACCATTTTTTTGAATTACCAATTATACCAAGCGCTCATAGACACCTATAGCTACTAATCCTACTTCTCCTTCCTCATCCACAACATCCTTAGATATCTCTTCAAAACAAATGCCTTCCAAAGTGCACACTATAATGGCATGTGGTCACAAATTTGATAAAGGTTGGTCATCTTTCTAGTAAGAGATCTGATCCTGGAAGTCCTCTCATTTACTTGTAAATCATCAAAAATAAATCTTGCAAGGCTCTTTTGTACTCAAGTTCTAGTGTTAATTTAATTTCACAAAAAATGTACAAAGCATGGAACCTACCTCTACTTAAGAAGAGAAACATTCATCTTGAGTTAGTAGATCAATCCATCATTATCCCCTTGGGATTGGTGGAGGATATTGTGACCATAATCTATGGATGGTCATATCCTAATAATTTCCCAGTGATTAGAGTGGATAACTACAAGGGAAAATTCCCTATAATTATGGAAGGAGCTTGGCTAAGTACAATTGATGCATGGCTAGGAATTAGAGACCTCTCCTTGAAGATCTCCAAGGATAATGAATTTGGAAAGATAGAGAAGAAGCACATTCCATGCATGGTGTAAAGTGATACAGGGTGCTACTACATGTAGTAATTATGGACTATCAAAAGTATAAAACTCACAACATGAAAGCAATGTGAAAATTTCACAGAAGTTCAAATATGCCTATACACAGTAGCCATAAAGTAGGAGGACACCTAGTGGCTGATAGTTAAAGGTGGGGTTCATCTATCCCATTGTAGATAATGAGTGGGTTAGCCTACTTGTGATAGTACCAAAGAAAAGTGAAAAATGAAGGATCTGCATCAATTTTATTCTATTGAACATGGCAACATTTAAGGATAATTTTTATTTACCATTTGTGAACTAGGTGTTGGATATAATTTTTGGGCATTACTACTATAGCTTTCTAAATGATTCTAGTGGCTATAACCAAATCGAAATAGCACTAGAGGATCAGGCCAAAACAACATTCATAGGTCCCTAGGGGAATTTCACATATAGAAAGATGCCATTAAGTTTGTGTAATGCTCCTACAACATTTCAATGCCTTACCCTAAGCATTTATCAATAGTAGATTGGTAGCAAGGTGGAGTTTTTCAAGGATGACTTCTCCACCTATGGGGATACATTTGAGCAAGCCCTAGACTATCTTAAGCAAGTTCTAAAAAGATGTGTGAAGACAAATCATAGGTTGAACTGGTAGAAATGCCACTTGATGATCTAGGAGGGAATCATGTTGGAGCATAGAATATCATAGAAAGGAATTGAGATGGACCTTAAGAAAATTAGGATCATCCAAGGAATAACTTGAGAACCAGAAACAATTAGAGATGTGAGGTCATTCATTGGTCACACTAGCTATTGCTAGTGCTTTATCGATAATTTATCTAAGATCACCAAAAAATTGGTAGAGCTAACAAAGAAGGATGCTCTGTTTATCTAGACCAAGGAATACAAGCATGCATTCTAGCATCTTAAATAGAAGCTCATAGAAATCCAAATTCTACAAGCTCTTGATTGGTCTAGTCCATTCCATATTATGATAGATGCATCAAATTATGCCTTGGAAGCTATTCTCACATAGTTGGATTATTAGAAACGTCCTTATTACATCCACTGTATGAGCAAGAGCATTGTGGATGCACAACTAAACTACACCATCATGGAGAAAGAACTAATGAAAGTGGTGTATTCCTTTAAAAACTTTTGGCACTATGTGTTGGGGTACAAGCTATTTGTGCATACCAATCATAGTGTAATTAGGTTCTTGATGAATAAGCCAACTATGAGCCCTTGTGTGATATGGTGGTTGGTGATCTTACATGAATTCGATTTAACTATGATGGATAAAAAGAGGAATAGAGAATGTTGTAGTTGACCACCTATCTTAGTTGAGATGGGACAACAAAGATGAGGAAAACCCACTTTTAGATCAGTTTTCTAATGAACTCCTCTTTGCTAGATGTTACTAAACAAGTGCTCAAGGAAACTAATTGGTATGATGGAATCCTCACCTATGTTCTCACTCAAGAGATGCCATAGGAGTGGGATAACAATAAGAAAGAATAATTTCTTCACTAGGCTAAACACTTCATGGAAATCAACAAACACCTTTACAAGGTGTGCACCAATGGCTTGGTTTGTTGGTGTGTTCTTGATGATGATCAACTACATGTTCTCTGAGATGCTCATAAGGATCCTTGTGGAGGCCATTATGTTTGGAGATGGAATGATCATTAAAATCCTCATGATAGGATATTATTGACCAACACTTTTTAGGGATGTCCATCACTTCATATACTCCTATGAATGCTACCAATGTGATGGTGGAATGACTACTCATATGGAAGGACCTTAGTAATGAATCTAACCACTAAAACCCTTTGACATTTGGGCCATTGATTTCATGGGTTCCATTACTTCCATGTTTAATGGAAAGATGTACATCATAGTAGCTATTTACTATTATATTAAATGGGTAGTGGCCCTATCACCTAATGAAGTGCATAGGCATTCAACAAACAATGACATGACCTTAGAATTAGGTAAGTAAAATTTTAACTAGGTGATAAGGTCCTATACTAGAATCCCACACGTGTTGTGATGAACTAAGCTCTAAAAATTGTGGGAGGGACCTTATATTATCTATGAATCTTTTTCATCTAGGACCATGTTAATTTACAAATTTGAAAGCTCAAACAAGAAAAAACTAGTCAAAACACAACAACTCAAACCTTTTCATGAACTTAAGATAGTTAGCAACAACAACACCTCAATGGATGAAAAAGCATGCTCAATTTTTTGGATCTTATACTTCCAACTAAGTTGTGTGGGAGATGGTCATCCAAGCTGAAAATAATCAAAGTGGCTCCTTAGTTTATACACTTTTTTACACCATTTTTTACAACATTTTTAGTATGTTTTCTTTTTCTTAAATATTTTATGATTTTTTCTATATTTTACATTATTTGGTTTGGATTGTTCTTATGTTTTCTTTTCTTTCTTTATTGACACTAGGACTAACTACAACTGTAGCTGCTAATTGATGGTGGTTTGTACAATAATGTTATTTGATTACTAATGTCTAGTTTCTATCTTTGAATTTTGATGTTGATAATTGAAACATGGTTTATTTTCATGATAGTAGGTAGTGAGTCCATGTCATCCACCAATCCACATAACTCTATGGTGTTCCTTTGTTTTGAAAATATGAGGTTCCTTCTTAAATGAAACCTATAATGAATTTATGACCTTAGTAGTTTCCAAACTTGGGATGGATTAAATGGATTAACAAGGGTGTGATTTCAAGGGAATTTGACATTTTTTGTACTTGCACCCTTTGGGATACATCAGTATATTCATTGGTCCTTTGTCATTCTACTGTAGATGAATAACAAGAAGCTAAAGTCTTTGCATGATGTGCTTTCCATTAAAAACAAATAAAAATAGAAAATAATAAGATAAAAACAATGAAAATTCAAATCAAATCCTATTGCGACCAAAAAATTTGATCACTAGAAAATAGAAAATTTCCTAACATAGCAACCTCAAGCCAGAATTTCTAGGGCCTCCAGAAAATGGAATTTAGGGCACCTTCGAAAATTTGATAGATCACCTAGGGACTTATAAAATGCAAAAAAAAATAATGCAAAAAAGAAAAAATGTAGATTTGAATAACCAAAAGAAAATAAAAATTACATACAAAACTGAAATCTTAAAACTTTATTAAAAAATAAAGAATGAGTTCAAGGGATGTGTACAAGAAAGGCCCTCAGGAGAGTAAAGGGGTGGTTCATTTGGACAAGAATTTAGACTCCATTGAAGTCAATGAAATCCACTACATGATCCAAATGCTCCATCACTCCCAATGTTATTGAAAGGTCCATTGCTACTACTCTAGCTCTACACTATTGGTTACTATTAGGGGTGAAAAGTGTGAAGGATTTGGGCTACAAAAATGCTTAATACTGGGAGTTAAGGATCCCAAGGATGCAATGTGAAAGCCACAAACTCAAAAATTCCAAGGGGCTAAAGGGGGTTATTAAGGCTATAATGGCTCCACACTGAAGGGTCATGAGAAGTTGAATTTTTTTGATGTGCAACAACTCTCAAATGCTAAGATTCTAATTCTTAGGGTATGCCCAAGTGTGAAACCTAAAAAATGGTGTTGGGGTTTAGATTTTATAGGTTTCGTACCATGAATGAAGCTACAAATTGTTGTAAATTTCTATCACATATAGGTGATATGGGTGCCCAAATTTTGGGGGGGGGGGGGAGAGAGAGGGAGNAGAGAGAGAGAGAGATGTATGGAGGGAGGGGGCATTGGGGAAGTGGGGGAAGTTACTATGTATGGAAAGTGTCATAACCCCATGGCCATTCCATTTACTATAAATAGTATTAGGGGAACACCATCCATGTTGGCTTTGTTCTTTCACACTCGGTATTTTACCATCCTCATTGGAGTGCATGGTCAACATTAAATTGAATGAAGTGTTAAAATATAATGCATGTCACTTCTAAGTTCAGGGGAAGGTGCATCAACAATAGGAGGATGAAACTCAATGCTAGGAAAGAAGATTGAACCACCTTCCATGCTATACATGATGACTGCCGCATCCTCCACACTAGGAGTAGATGGGTTATACCCCTCTATGCTAGGTATAGATGAGATCTACCCCTCTACACTAGGGTAGGTGTACCACACCCCTACATACATGAATTTCTAGCATAGAAAGTGTTATAGCCCCCATAAAATCCATCAAATTGTCATTTTTGGTATCCCAAAAGGAATTTTTGACCCTCCCAATCCCATGAACTTTTCCTCTTTGGGGAATGAGGTTTTGATGAATTAGGAGGTGTTTTGAATTCCAAAAGTATGAGATATGTGAGATTGTCCCTCATGGGTTATAATATTCACATTTACAATGAATTTTTTCCTCAAGTTTTATGGGGTCAAGGTTACATGATGAAAAATGGTTACAACATGCAAATTTTGGTGGTGTTTTAATGAACCATCTTTGTTGGTGTCTAGAGGATTAAATTGAGAGGCACCAAAAAAGAGTATAAAACACCATTTAGGTCCATCATCAATGTCCCCTCTCTGGACTTGATCCAGTTGTGTCAAACCATGATGAAGAGTACTCATGATAATGGAGTAAGACTATGATAACAAGATGATAATTAGATCATAAGAAGATGGTCATGAAGGCTAACAATGCATTCCAATTGTTGACATCATGGCTATAGTATGGCATTAACAAGTTTTATCTTGAAGTGTGGTTCACTCAACAGAAGTGTTTGAGGAACCATCACCTCACTTCAAGTACTTTTGGCCATTAGGATCCTCCCTTTTCATGTTTGGACCCATCATCTTGGCAACTAGGTCATCCTAATTCTTTAAAATTTGCTTCCTCATTTATTATTGTTGTTTTTTTTCATGTAGGATGAAACCTTCATTTGGTTTCTTTTTCAAAGCTAGTTTTGACATGGATTTCTTGCTAGATGAGGCATGTTACACCTAGTATAATTAATCGTTTTTCAATCAAGTGAGATGTGTTACACTTGATGAACTTGATGTGAAGCATGAAAATGGTATGTCATATGGCCATAAATGTATGAATGTCAGACATTGGTTAACATTGTTTCTCAAGGTATGGAAGGTCATAATTAGGCTATGGGTTAGGATCAAGAAGTAATGCCAGATGAAGGACAATGGTACAAGCACTCTTAACATAGTAGGACAAACTCACAAAATCCTATGCATTAAGGTCTCATGGTGATTTGCTACCATGATTGAAACACCACAAAAATCTTCAAGTGTTGTGCCAGCGTGTACGCCCAGCGTCTACGCCCGGCTCCTCAGTATACACGCCCAGGTACGGCAAGGGCACACGCTCGACGACAGGATTTCCAATGGCAACATGAAGATTACGCCAAAGAGCAAGGATTGAAGAAAGTGGACATCCGTCGGTCTCTACGCCCAGTGTGTGCGCCCAGCGTACACGCCAGCTTGTAACGTTTACGCTCAGCGTATACGCCAAGCGTGTACGCCCAGCATACACGCCAGCTTGTAACGTTTACGCCCAGCGTGTACGCCCAGCATACACACTAGCTTGTAATGTTTACGCTCAGCGTATACGCCCAGCGTGTACGCCCAGCATACACGCCAGCTTGTAACGTTTACGCTCAGCGTATATGCCCAGCGTGTACACCCAGCGTATGCGCCCAGCGTGTACGCCCAGCGTACACGCCAGCTTGTAATGATTACACTCAGCGTATACCGAGTTTCTAAATTGTAACGCCCGGTCTATACGCCATGTGTCCCCCCATCCGCTTTTCCCGGTAACCCTACCCCTATAAATAGCCCGATTTTCCACATTCACCAGGGCTGGCAGAAATTTACCAGAGCAGACCCAGAACAATTACGCTGCGCAAACCCTCTACTCTTACGCTTACGCTGGAAGTCCTGCACGCTGCACGCTGCACGCTGCACGCTGGGCACAGTCTGCCCTTTTTATCGCGTCAACCAGCTGCATCCCTCTGTCCACGGGGGCTTTATGTCTGCCTTGTGTCCCTACACAACTGCGTTAGACCGGTGCACAACATTTTAACTCTATAATCCATTGTTTACGTTTGTTGCAAGTTCTTTTACAGTTTTACGTTAATTTGGCCCGCGCTTCGTCCACGCCTGTTCACGTTCGCCCTCCGCGCTCGGTTCGCGTCCGAAGACGACCACTGTTTACGCTCACTGTGAGCTCTTTTCTAGTTTTACGTCAATTTGGCCCACCCTTCATTCACGCCCGTTTGCATTTTCGCTCCGTCTCCGTTCGTATGCGCCCACTATTCACGTTGTCCGCCTGTTTACGCCATACATTCACTGTTTACGCTGTCACGCCCGTACGCTCAAGCTATGTTCATTTCTGTTTACGCTGTTCGCGCCCCATTCCGTTCACGCTCGTTATATTTACGCCGTGCACGCCTGATTCATTGCTTACGCCCTGTTTGCGTATAACCCAGCGTATAACGCTTCGGCGGCGCTCGGGGAAGTCCTTGTTTGATCCACGTGTGGACCATTCAAGGCACTCTGCATTCCTCCACTCCAGCTCGCCCTCAAGTGGAGGCAGGGTCAACTGTGCTCGCCCGCTGATCTTTCGGTGTCTGCAATGTTCCAGCCTCGCACCGACGATTTCGGTCGGCACAGTTTTTGGCGCTAGAAGGAGGGCCCTTCGCTAAACAGGCTTCACGTCCCTCAGCGTTCACGCTGATCAGCGTCCTCGCTGCCGTTTTTTAAAAAAGTCAGACTCAGCGTCTACGCTGTCGACTCCAGTGTTTACGCTACACAAACCCTAGCGTATACGCTGCACGCCTACTCCAGCGTTTACGCTGCACAAACCCTAGCGTATACGCTGCACGCCTACGCCAGCGTTTATGCTGCAGACGAACCCCAGCGTACACGCTACACGCTTACGCCAGCGTTTACACTGCAGTGAACCCCAGTGTACACGCTACACGCTTACGCCAGCGTTTACACCGGATCCTTAGCCTGTAGACTTGTCTACGCCACCGCATACACCGTTATCCATATCAATTCCACACACTCAAATCATCCATAATCATGAATCCCATCAACATCACTGCTGCTACTACCCAGAACGTTAACATCTCAGACGCAACAGCTGCCCAGCAATCCATCACACAACATATGGCAGGGCAACCCACAATGGGGCCCCGTCGATCGTTGAGGTTGCAAGGGAGAGACCCTGCCGCTAACATCATAAGCCAAGATGAGTACAACTTCATTTGCATTAAGATACAAGTTGGCCTGGCAGTAGACCGGGCTGAGATGGAAGTAAAAAGGCAATTTGAGATCTTTTACACAGGGGGGTATGAATTCGTCCCTTCCCCATACGATGTAATCCCCATTCCCGAGCAATTCTCGGAGCTCTTTACGCAGCTCCTTCTGCACAAGAGCCAATCGTTAGATCAGGTTACGGTAGAACCACAACGGGATGAAGAGGACGAATTCGCTGCGCAATCTGAGCATGAAGACTCCTATCATACTCTAAGTCCGCATAACCACGCGAACCCCGTATTTAACTCGGACGCAGGGGAAATCACACCCCTCCAACCCATTACCTCTGACCATACCCAAGCACTGTTACAAGAAACATCCGCGTCAGCTCAAGTCCCTCCCCAGGGCCACTCTTTGTCCAATGCCTTCCCTTTTACACTTGCAGGTTCATCCTCACAAGCACAGCCCCTTCACAGCAACCTGGGAGTGAGGTTTCAAGCCTAGTCCCAAGTGGTAAGGATGCCACATGTTATACCTGTGTCCACACCCGCTCACTACATCCCACATATCCAAACGCATGCGCCCCCTTTCACTGTCGTAATCCAACAAGGGGCCTCCTCGCACAACATGGCCCGACAATGGCCGATGACGGGCACGATGTCGCACCAGGCCTCCCACTACTACATACCGCCCCACACGTTGCCACCAATTCATGTGCCTCACGCACAGCCACGACCACAACAGCAACAGCCTACCCTCTATAATGCTGCGCCTCTGATGCCATCTACTATACACTTCCCGCAAACGCAACCCCCAATAGCGCAACTTTCAGCCTTCCACTCTATTGTTCAACAGTCTAACCCATACAGCCAGTCCCAAGACCAAATCACCTTGCTCCCAAACGCTCAGGATTGGGCAGATGCCAAAAGAATGATGCAGGAATTGACAGATGAGGTCAAGCACCTCAAAATCGTCACCGATGGGGAAATGAAAGTGGTAGATTTCTACAATGATGACCCCATCAGCTCCTCTGTCCCACCTTTAACCTTGCCCAAAGGTGTTCCCTTGCCAACATTAACCAAGTATAACAGTGAGACAGACCCTAACGCCCATCTGATAACATTTCGGTTGGAATGTGCCCTGCTCCAAGCCTGGCCCCACGCTGTCCTCCGGGCTGCAAAACTGAGTAATGAGACATACCGTTCCTTCTGATCTCCTCTTGCATTGGAGGATCCCCAAGATCAAGGTTCCCTGTAAGAAAGCTCTTGAACATATCCTCGGTTTCCGCTTGATCGTCCAGGGGCTCAGTACCTCCAGTCCCTCCAGTCTCCTCCCCTAGCAATTCCGTTCCTCCCGCCGGGTCGGTTAACTCCTCATCTTCCGGTATTGTCTGCAAGTCGTGCCTCTTAACTGCTCAATCCAAAACAAAGGAAATCAGTTACATACAACCAACAATAGTTACAACTACTGAAATAAGAGTAAAAGGTTTACCAGGAATTTTAAATCGTATACGCTTCACTTTAGGCTGTTGAATCTCACTGGTGTCTTCCGCCCTGCTGTCACGCTTTCCCAGCTTGGATTTCGCTTTGCCTATTACTTCCTTCACCACCCGCTCCGCCCTCCTTGCAGTAGGGGGTACTTCATCGGGCTCCACCCCTAAGCTATCGCGTGTGTGGAGCGAAGGGCCAGACGATCCACCCGTGGTAATTGTAAGGGATTCATCAATCCCCTCGGGGGCGTCTTGGGACTTGGCGGTGTCAAATAGGTGGTTCACCCAGGGGGCGAGATAACTGATATCTATCACGCAAAACAAACTTGCCTTCCCCATGAACCACCAAGAATTCAGCCAAGCGGCGGATATAGCCAGCAAAGAAAGCAAAGGTAAAATGGGATTGCGCCTCTATATTTGAACGCATCCACTCTATATCTTTGGTCATCCCTGCTAATAAAAAAGCGGCCCAGTTATAACGTACACTAGCCTCCAGAATAGTGCGCATAACTCACACTGCTTCAACACCGAAAGTCTTGACTTGTGATAGCGTCTTCGGGAACAAACGCGCTCTAAATAAGGGGTAGAGTTCATTAACTTCCTCAACCTTTGTTTTCCCCTGCATTGGGAACCCTTTGGTACCCTTCCTAATCCCTAGCCAATCCTCTAAATCACGGACCATCTCAACTTTTTTATGCGTCCTGTCCATAACAACTTTTATGCCACTAGCAGGTACGCCAAACAAATCTGCGAGAAATTGAGGTGACAATTCAAAAGTCACTTTCACGCCCCTAATACGGGTGCTATAGCAAGAGACGGGTCTATCGAATGAATCTACAATCCCGATCATCTTCGCTATGGAAACATTTGGGCTAGGGGCAACAAAGAGCGCCATGAGGTCGGCATGCTCCAAGCAGGCAACAATAGACGGCGAAGCCTTCGTTCGCAACCACTTCTGAGCAGCATTGGTTTCACCAAATTTCATTGAGAGAGTAGCCTCGGTCCTCCCAGTCACGACGGAATCTCTACCGGAGGTGGTGCCAGCTGTAAAGGCAAACCCGAAACCCTCATGTGAGCTTGACACTTGACAATCGACCAAATCAAACACAACATCTAGAAAACTCGACCACTTACTTTCAGTGTTGGACCTTGACGTTTCGCCTAGGTCAGAGGCAGATGGAAAAATAGGTCCATTAGGAGCCCAATCGGCGTGTAACCAACCACGTGCGGCACATTGCGCAAACGCCTTTGAAAATTTCCTGGGGAAATTCCTCATGGCGTCCCTAGTATGAGCCAAAATGGTCCCGCACAGGGTGGGGCCCACCATGAACGCTTCCACGGCCGTGCGTGCCAACCCAATCCCATCATCACCCGCATAGGCCCCGTCTGGCGTAATCTTTGGTCTGTGGGAGAGCGAAAACATGTGTCAAAACAAGAGTAAATTTTTTGGATGTGAGAAAGAAGGGAACAACTAAAGTTAGGACGAAATTACCTTTCCACCCGGTATACTATGCCAGGCGGATTCTGGAACAAGGTATGCACACGACCTACCAGGAATAATGTGTTGTTGATGTAATTGGGGCCCCGCGGCAACTGGTCCCACACACGGGTCAATGGACGGGTTGATTTCGGACCACCGGGGGGAACACCCTCAGTGATAAATGGCCCTTCATCAATGTCCTCCATAAAAATCCTGACGCCTTCCGCTGCGCCGGGTAACATAGCCTCGATGATACTCCGTGCCACATCTCCGCCTAGATGAGACCAAACCACGACGTCGAAATGGTCCAGCAAGAAGGCCAAAAATTCGCAGGCCCCATCCCAGAACCAGACCCCATTATGCTCAACGACCAAATTCGGGGTCGGGTCACCACCCTCCAAAGGACCAAACCATGTCAGGACCCCGACCAGCTCGATCACAAGAAGGGGAGGTTCAACGTCTCTGCAAACCATTAAAACAACGCCAAAAGTCAATACCAAAAACTTCAAAAAAAAAAAACAGTCACGCTTGGCAAACATGCCCGGCGTGCGAAAAACAGTCCCGCTTGGCAAACACGCCCGGCGTGCGAAAAACAGTCACGCTTGGCAAACACGCCCAGCGTGCGAAACACAAAAAAACAGTCACGCTTGGCAAACACGCCCGGCGTGCGAAAAACAGGCACGCTTGGCAAACACGCCCGGCGTGCGAAAAACAGTCACGCTTGGCAAACACGCCCGGCGTGCGAAAAAAAAAGTTACGCTTGGCAAACACGCCCGGCGTGCGAAAAACAGTCACGCTTGGCAAACACGCCCGGCGTGCGAAAAAGAGTCACGCTTGGCAAACACGCCCGGCGTGCGAAAAATAGTCATGCTTGGCAAACACGCCCAGCGTGCAAAAAACAATCACGCTTGGCAAACACGCCCGGCGTGTGAAAAATAGTCACGCTTGGCAAACACGCCAGGCGTGCAAAAAACAATCACGCTTGGCAAACACGCCCGGTGCGCGAAAAACAATCACGCTTGGCAAACACGCCCAGCGTGCGAAAAAAAAAAAAACTGGGCAAACACGCCCGGTGTGCGAAAAAAAATAGTCACTGGGCAAACACGTTCGGCGTGCGAAAAACAGTCATGCTTGGCAAACACGCCCGGCGTGCGAAAAACAGTCACGCTTGGCAAACACGCCGGGCGTGCGAAAAACAGTCACGCTTGGCAAACACGCCCGGCGTGGAAAAAACAAAAGTCACTAGGCAAACACGCCCGGCGTGCGAAAAACAAATAGTCACACTGGGCAAACACGCCCGGCGTGCGAAAAACAAACAGTCACTCCGAAAAATAAACATTACGTCGAAACCCTACTGCGAAAGCGGAAAATCAATGAAAACAAGGTCAAAGACCTACCTGAGGGAAGATCCGGGCCATGCGGAGACGCTCGGGCGGGGTACACCTTGCAGCATCGCCTGGCTCTCCTCCGTGAATGTTAATTTAGGTCCTTTCTGCCCTCGGCCCTCCAGTTTTTTGCCTCTGCCCATCTCGGCGTGCACGGTTGGGGTTTCTTCTCGGCGTGCACAGCTGGGGTTTCTTCTCGGCGTGCACGGCTGGGGTTTCTTCTCCGCGTTCACGCTGGGGTTTGGCTCGGTGTGCACGGCTGGGGTTTCTTCTCGGCGTTCACGCTGGGGTTTGGCTCGGCGTTCACGCTGGGGTTTCGCTCTCGGTTCACGTTCACGCTCCAAAAGTGAAATGACAAAATGATGCCCATACTTCCTTTTTATAGCGCGTTCACGCTGACGCTGACGCCACCGCCACCGCCGCCGCTTTTCCGTTTTTCTTGCTTTTTGCCTCATTTTTCGTGCTTTTTCGAATTCGTTTTGAATTTTTCAAAAAAGATATAAAATCTACGCACAACAACGACATAAACAACAAATTTCGGCATTAAACTGCCGATCGCTGCCCGGTAAGACATTAAACTGCCGTTCGTTGCCCGGTAAGGCATTAAACTGCCGATCGTTGCCTGGTAAGGCATTAAACTGCCGTTCGTCGCCCGGTAAGGCATTAAACTACCGATTGTCTGTCACGTTAACTCATTTTCATACATGCGCGTTGAAAATTGCTGAAAAAGCTAAAACGACCTCCGCTATCTTATCAGGCTCTCCATTTATTGACAGGAACTTGCCTGATGGATTGCAAGCGCTTGACCGAGCCATTGGTCATTGATGGACCATACAGCGCAATTGAGAGGAGTATTGATGCGAATCTCGTCTATACGAGCTCATTGACCAATGACTTTATAATAGCTTCAACACAGCAAACGATCGACGAATATGAGGGGATGACAAGATCCCTTGACATTGAAGCTGAAAACATTACCGAGGACCCTTTAACCGAAACATCTATCACCATGCCCAACGGGGAAACTAAAATCTTAAAGCTAAGTACACTGCTAGAACCAAGTCTGGCTAGAGACATCGAAGACGTAATTAAGAACAACATGAAGGCATTTGCGTGGTCTTATACAGACATGCCCGGATTAGACCCCCGTATCGTCCAGCACAATATCATCCTTGACCCGAAACTAAGGCCAGTAAAACAGAAAGCACGAAAGGTCAAACCCGAAGTCGCGTTAGCAGTTCGTAGTGAGATTACCAAGCTCTATCAAGCTGGTTTCATTAGGGCTGTTGATTATGCCGAATGGGTATCGAACATGGTTATGTAGACGACATAGTGGTCAAGTCAAAATCGCCAGAACAACATGTACAGGATCTTGACTTAGTATTAAAACGTTGTCTAAAATACGAACTAAGGCTCAATCCGAAGAAATGCGTCTTCGGCGTCAAAACAGGTAAAATGCTTGGATTTGTGGCCTCAGAGGCAGGGATACGAGTAGACCCCGATAAAGTTAAGTCCATTATGAACCTAAAACCACCTAGCAATCTAACCGAACTCTGAGGGTTACAAGGGCGGTTGCAGTTCATTAGGAGGTTCATAGAAAATTTGACGGGAAAACTTACACCTATGAACCACCTACTACGCAAAAACACCCGCTTTGAATGGACATCGCAGTGCCAAGAAGCATTTGACAATGTTAAAACAGCACTCGCTCGGTTACCCACCGTANAACATTACCTCTTCCAAAATCAAGTTAACATAATTTGCAAAGATAATGTGCTCAGAGCTATAACCGGAAACATCTATGAGTCAAGTAGGATAGCCCGTTGGAAGGCAATCATAGTTGAGTTTGACCTGCACTATGTAGCACAATCGTCAGTAAAGGGTCAAGCCATAGCGAATCAAATGATCACATCGCCAACGCATGATCCGGGTACAATAGAACCCGAATTCCCGGACGAGAATGTAAATACAATAGACATGGTGCCAGATGACTACGGGCCGGTTCTAAACTTCGACGGAGCATCAACCTCCCGAGGAGGAAGCGCTGCCGCTGTAATCACATACCACTCTGGAGAAATTAAGCCTTTCGCCTATCGCTTCAATTTTCATTGTACTAACAACATAGCAGAGTATGAGGGTCTCCTTAGAGGTCTCGCGGCCGCATTAGCCTCGGGCATCACATGGCTCGTAGTTAGAGGGGATTCACAACTAGTCGTAAACCAAGTCACAGATGTCTATACGTGTAAAGCACAACACTTACAACCATACTGTGATTTGGCTAAGCACCTACTTAAACAATTCGAAAAGATTGACGTCCAACATATCCCTAGGAACGACAATACCATTGCAGACGCCTTAGCAACCTTAGCTTTAAACATATCCCCTGACATGTTTCACGCACTACCAAGCTCCGTGACCAGCTGTGTCGAGCCCATAACCAGCACCCTCGATGCACTTCCAATTGCATTCGTCAGTACAACACACACTAATGAATGGTACGACGACGTAAAGGAATACCTCCTGCGCAGTGAAGCGCCACAACATTTAACCAACGTGCAAAATGATGCAGTACGCAAGCATTCTAAGCAATACACATTAATAAGGGATACGTTGTGCCGCCGATCCTACGAAGGCATACTGCTAACATGCGTCAACAACACCGAGGCCCAAACAATTGTTGAACAGGTGCACGACGGAATATGCGGGGGGCACATCGCACCGAAGGCAATGGTAACCAAAATAAGACACCTAGGCTACTATTGGCCGCACATGGAATACGACTGTCAGTCCAAGGTCAAAACATGTAGTGTATGCCAAAAACACAGTAATCTCATCCACATTCCACCAAACGAGTTGCACACAACACAAATCACATGGCACTTCCAGAAGTGGGGACTGGACCTCATTGGCCCAATAACACCTACATCTTCGGCCGGGCATAGCTTTATTATAACAGCGACTGAGTACTTCACGAAATGGGTAGAAGCAGCGCCCCTTCGCAAAACTACTTCTAAACAGGTATGCAACTTTATCCTCGAAAATATTGTAACCCATTTTGGCATTCCCATGGCAATCATCACCGACAACGGGCCACAATTAGTAGCGCCGAGACCAAAATGTTTTGCGATAGTCTAGAGATCAAGCACTCATTTTCATCCCCTTACTACCCTCAGAGCAATGGGCAGGCAGAATCAACAAATAAAACAATCATCACGGTACTCAAAAAGATACTCGTCCAGAGCAAACGAAGATGGCACGAACAACTAGCGTACGCGTTATGGGCATACCGTACCACGCATCGGACCTCGACAGGTAAAACCCCATATAGTCTTGTTTACGGTTCAGAAGCTGTTTTACCCTTAGAATTGCAGGTACCTTCTCTAGGGATCATGCTCTCCGGACTCCTCGACGACGAGCAAAACAATGATTTACGCATCATGGACCTGGACTCGGTGGAGGAGGAACGCGTGCGTACACTCGATCAGATCAAATGGTATCAGAAACAACAACGGCAACGACATCGACATGAGATTCATAAGCGCCCCATCAAAGAAGGAGATCTCATACTTAAAGCTGTTCGGGAACACCTAGATAAGTTCTCTGTCAACTGGGAAGGGCCCTACCTGGTTGTCAAAGCATTCGACAACGGGGCATTTAAATTAGCCGACATGGATGGAAAGGAGTTTGCGAATCCAACCAATCATCTATTCCTCAAGCCGTTCTATACATAAATTCGAACCCCGGTACGCGCAAGTCCTGGATTATGACTATAAACTGATACCACAGAATAGTCCTGGATTATGACTATAAACTAATACCACAGAAAAGTCCTGGAATCACGACTATAAACTGATACCATAGAAAAGTCCTGGATCACGACTATAAACTGATACCACAGAAAAGTCCTGGAATCACGACTATAAACTGATACCACAGAAAAGTCCTGGGATCATGACTATAAACTGATACCACAGAATAGTCCTAGGTTACGACTTAAAACTGACACCATCACTGTCTTGGTATATGACAATAAACGGATACCCCGCAATGTCCACAAACGACGGTAAACTAGCACCTCTCTGGTGTGACAGTAAAATGGCATCGTCAGACTCCTCAGAGTCCGCTAAGACTATAAACTAGCTGGCCTCTGTATAGTCAGCTAAGACTCAAAACTGGCAACATACCGTCTTCCACGACGCTAAACGGGAAATGTCCAATGAGTTACGACACGAAACTAACCTACAATAGTCCGCTAAGACTATAAACTGGCGCATTCATCTGCGACTTCCCATAGCCATAGCCATATTCATTCGTCAGAATCATAGTATCCCTCATCAGCATCGTCGGCATTCACAGTCCATGCTCAGAATCGCCCTAACATTTTTGTTCACTTGCAGCTACTTGAATCTAAACTCACTCATGGTTTTCTTGTCTCTTTGGAGTTGTGTTTGCAGGATGACGCTCGGAAGTTCTCGTACGAGGGTGCGTTTCATCACAGGTAGCAAGATGAGGCAATGCCCATTTGTCCACCTGGCAAGACTAGATCGAACCGTTAACCTGCACATTCCCACTCCCCGAAAAAAAATCCACAGTCTACTAAACTATTGCACATTGCTAAACGTTACAGCAATCGCAACACACAGAACGCAAGATTAGCGCATGAGTACAAAGACACCAAAAAAAATGTCGAATGCAATCAAGAAACATCCTATCGCATGGCTTTGACTCTTCGCTAACGGTTTCCCTAAAAATGGGAGCTGTTCCTCCAAAGAATGCAAAACATCACCCCGTGGCTTTGGTAGTGCCAACTGGTTCTCTTGAAAAACCACCAAGAGCACCGTTCCACCAAAGGACGCACATCGCACGCTTGAGTTCTGAGTCGGCTGAAAGACGGCTATCGACAAGGGCCGGCATACTGCACACCTAAGCACCCTACTCTCCCAGCATGGTCTCTCGGGCAACGACCGATCCCCATGATCCCTTCCTTCCCGCTAGTTCCCAATCTCACCCTTTCAATCCCATTTACCACTGAACACAGTACAATGAGATCTGGCCAGGTGACAAGGGACAAGGCTTTTATCGAGCTGCTTGTGATGTTTTGCGCTTCTTTGTCGACGCTTCTCGGGTCGATTCCTCCAAGCGTCAACAAAGAGGGGCCAATGAAACACCACAAAAATCTTCAAGTGTTGTGCCAGCGTGTACGCCCAGCGTCTACGCCCGGCTCCTCAGTATACACGCCCAGGTACGGCAAGGGCACACGCTCGACCACAGGATTTCCAATGGCAACATGAAGATTACGCCAAAGAGCAAGGATTGAAGCAAGTGGACATCTGTCGGTCTCTACACCTGGCGTATACGCCCAGCGTGTGCGCCCAGCGGACACGCCAGCTTGTAACGTTTACGCTCACCGTGTACGCCCAGCATACACGCCAGCTTGTAACGTTTACGCTCAGCATATACGCCCAACGTGTACGCCTAGCATACACGCCAGCTTGTAACGTTTACACCCAGCGTGTACGCCCAGCATACACACCAGCTTATAACGTTTACGCTCAGCGTATACGCCCAGCATGTACGCCCAGCGTATGCGCCCAGCGTGTACGCCCAGCGTACACGCCAGCTTGTAATGATTACGCTCAGCGTATACCGAGTTTCTAAATTGTAACGCCCAGTCTATACGCCACGTGTCCCCCCATCCGCTTTTCCCGGTAACCCTACCCCTATAAATAGCCTGATTTTCCACATTCACCAGGGCCGCCAGAAATTTACCAGAGTAGACCCAGAACAATTACGCTACGCAAACCCTCTACTCTTATGCTTACGCTGGAAGTCCTGCATGCTGCACGCTGCACGCTGGGCACAACCCGCCCTTTTTATCACTTCAACCAGCTACATCCCTCTGTCCACCAGGGCTTTACGTCCGCCTTGTGTCCCTACACAACTGCGTTAGACCGGTGCACAACATTTTAACTCTATAATCCATTGTTTACGTTTGTTGCAAGTTCTTTTACAGTTTTACGTTAATTTGGCCCGCGCTTCGTCCACGCCTGTTCACGTTCGCGCTCCGCGCTCGGTTCGCGTTCGAAGACGACCACTGTTTACGCTGTGACCTCTTTTTTAGTTTTACGTCAATTTGGCCCACCCTTCGTTCACGCCCGTTTGCATTTTCACTCCGTCTCCGTTCGTATACGCCCACTATTCACACCGTCTGCCTGTTTACGCCATACATTCACTTTTTACGCTATCACGCCCGTACGCTCACGCTGTGTTCATTTCTGTTTATGCTGTTCGCGCACCATTCCGTTCACGCTCGTTATATTTACGCCGTGCACGCCTAATTCATTGCTTACGCCCTGTTTGCGTATAACCCAGCGTATAATGCTTCGGCGGTGCTCAGGGAAGTCCTTGTTTGATCCACGTGTGGACCATTCAAGGCACTCTGCCTTCGTCCACTCCAGCTCGCCCTCAAGCGGAGGCAGGGTCAACTGTGCTCACCCGCTGATCTTTCGGTGTCTGCAACGTTCCAGCCTCGCACCGACGATTTCGGTTGGCACAATGATGAATTGCATCTTTGTGATGACTCCAAGCTTGATCCTACAAAAAAAAAAATCCAAGAGGACAAGAAAACCAAGTAAGAAAAGCATGTTATAACATTACAAAGTACATATAGGCCACATAGAGAATAAAACCAAGCCACCTAGATCACTAGTATTTCCAATTTAAGACCATGATATTAGTTTAAGACCTTGTAGGCCATGTTGCTAGTTTAAGGTCTTAGTAGATCATATTATTGATTTAAGGTGTTAGTAGGTTGTACTAAGTAGGTTCACTTGTTGATGATTATTGGCTACATGTAATATGGCTTGAGATAAGAATGATTGAACAAACTAGCCAACTCATTCCCATCCATATCTACAATCCTAAATGCTTTGTTACCGTAGGCTCTAGTGACAAGGAAAGGCCCTTCCCAATTGGTTGGGAATTTATTTACATGCTTATGGATGGCTTTGAGGACCAAGGAATCTTCCTTAATATTACACTTGGTCAAGGTATGGTGGTGCTACCATTTCTACCTTTCTTGAGAACACTTGATGTGAGAAAGAATTTGCACTTACTACTCCTCCACCAAGTCCAAGTCCATGGTTTACAACTCCTTGCTCTATTCATCATTGAAAAAGTTAAGAAAGGCTACTCAAAGTGATGGCACATATAATTCAAGAGGAAAAATGGCTTCAGAACCATAAACTAGGCTATAAGGTGTCACACCAATTACTATGCAATAGGTTGTCTAATAGGCCCAAAGTGCGTAGACAAGTTGGCTCATTCCATTTGCGTTTACTATTGTTACGCATTGTTTTTAGCATGTTGATGATGGCCTTGTTGCTTACTTCTACTTCTCCATTGGCTTGAGGGTAATAAGGTAATGAGAAAGAATGCTTAATGCCTAGGCCATGATAGATATTTTTGGTTTCTTGGGTACTAAACTATGGTCCATTATCTATGACTATAATCATAGGAATACTAAAACAAGATACTATATTATCCAAGATGAATCTATAGACTTGATCAAATGTTGTCCTTCTTAGGTGAATAGCTTCAACCCACTTGGTAAAGTATTCAGTTGCAGTGATGATGGATCCTTATAGACATGCATTGAATGGTTTTGAGGCCTAACTGGCTTAGAGACATCAAGCACCAATTCACCCTTGTCTATCATCTTTTGCAAGTCATCTTTTAGCGCAAGGAAAAAGTTGGTATCATGACCTACCAATTAATGATAGTGATAGAAATGATCAAGCTTAAAATATCTAGGCATCAAAGGATCATCTTTGGTTGCACAAGAGGGGTCTTCATCTATCTTACATAATCTCTCATGCCTCTTACAGGAATTTTCTATTATTTGCTTATATTGTATCATCCCACTCATTAATAGTTGGTTCAGAAGTTCTAATGCCTTAAAGGGTAACCTCATATACATTGTCTGGTTCTTTTGTTCAAAGTTGGACCTTACAATAGTTGATGTAGAGGTCCCAAACATTAAGGGTTACTTATTGTTGTTAATAGGGGTCTTGGGTTGGTTTGTTCTTGGCCCCTAGATGGCCATTTTGCTTTCCTTTTCCACAATGGCCACCACTATGTTATTTTTCCTCCCCCTCTCCTTATCCTTTTGCACATGTTGGTTTTTGTACATCACATAGGTGGGGTCATGACTAGCTTCCATGACATTCCCTATGTTCTTAGTTTGGAAGAAGGCCTAACTAAGTAACCATGGATCTAAATAGTATAATTTCAACTTGATAAAATCATTAACTATCATCTTGAATATAACAAGAAGATGAGTTTTGCCTATAAATTTTAGAGTCTTGTTAAGCAAAGCATTTCATCATTGGATGAACTTATGCATCAGCTTAAGGGATCCTTACTTAACCTTCATTAGTTGGTTAAGGATTGTATTAGGTTTCAAGTTCTACTTAAAATAGTTAACAAATTTTGTAATTAGGTCTTCTAAAGAGGATATGGATTCTCTTGGTAAAGCATGGTAATAGTCTAGGGCCTTTCCCATTAGAGACATAGGAAAAATACATCTTATTCTATGAGGCCAAAATTTTAGTAATAAGCACTCAAAGAAAAAGGCTATAAGGTGTGATTTCGGATCATCCTCATTGTTGTACTTGGTAAATTCTGATATGGGAACACTCAAGGAAAGAGTTAGTTATTGGATTGTAGGACTAATCGGATCACCCTAATAAAACTCCATAATCTTGATGGTCTAGGATGTGGTGGACTTTAGCCTCCTTAACTCTTCTATTAAGTCTTGGATCATTTGAAAAGCCTGATCCAAGCCTTGGGATACCCCCATGGATTATGGGCTTTCAACAAAAGGTTGTGGTGTAAGTGTGGAGGCCTATGGCCTTGTAATAGTTTGTGGCACTAAGGGGAGAGGTTGGGACATCATCGTTGTAGGTGGGAATAATGAAAAAAAGAGAAATTTGTGTAGGTATCTAGGACACAAAGGGGACAAAGGGGGTATATAACCCTTGGATCATTTGATGTCCAACTATGGATCCCATTTGTGTGGAAAAGGACAAAGTGGTGATCACAAACACTAATGAGGAGTACTTAGAACATTATTACATGGAAAAAGGCATGGAGATGGAGAATGGTATTGCTTGTGACATGAGTTATGTTTTGTATGCTATTATAATGGATGCTGGTCTGAGCATGGTTGGATAGAAGAGAGGAAAGGACTAAGGAATCTATCTTATGGAAGAGGTAAGGGGGTTTGAGGTGGAGATGGTAGCTTTGGAGGTTAATTGCTAGAAAATTTCCCCCTATGATGTTCTTATGTTCAAACTCAGCCTAGAACTCATCTTCTTCGTCTTGTTGCTCATCTGAGCTAAACTTCCCATCCTCTTCATTCATCTTAATTAATTGAGAAAGGATGTGTGTGTAAATTTCATTTAATGATATTTTATTGTATGGGAAATGGATGTATTGCTTCCCATGAAGGTGGATAAGCTCATACTCCCTTTTTGCCTATACTTTATGAGCATGTTTGCTTGAATTTTGACACACATGAAGTGATAATGGTCTCCATTTATTACCAAAAATTCTTGGCTTCATCCCCTAAGCCTAAGTGATTCCCTACACTATGCAATAGTGGGATCTTTGAGGTCATAAACCCTTACAACCTATTGGTTGGCTGTTGTCTTAGTGAAGTTGAAAGGAAAAATAGATGATTAGCTAAATGACATACTGATGATGTTAAATTTGGCTTGATAAAATGCTTAATAAATTGGTAAAATAAAAAATTTCAACAAATAGAATTTTCAAAATGTAAAAGGAGGTATGGCTATGAAAGTGTTATTCACTACACTTGTAAAATATAGTGTAGGTTGCAGTGATAGGGGGTATACCTTTTACTCTAGAAAATGCAAGAAGTTTAAGTCAAACCCCCACCATCCTAGGGATTGAAAGAAAGGAAGCATGGGAGTAAGATGAACAATCTTACACCTCTCTTCACAATGTTGGGGGCTTTACTCTTTGGATGGTCAGATGGTTATGGCCCAAAAATTAACGTGAAAACTCTTGATTTATTCAAAGGTTTTGTTCGATTTTGGCTACATGCCAATGCTAGCCTTGTTGGGAAATTTTCATAGTAGAGGGGTATAAGATTTTGGGTGATATAATTACCAATGCTAACCTTGCTAGAAAATTTTTATAGTAGAGGGAGGGTAAGGTTTTGTAGAATACCAACACTAGATTTAAAATTTCTAGCAATTGCTATGAAAATATTTTGAAAAACCAAATCACTTGCAACCTCCTTGTTGGGTTTTGGTGGAAGGGAGATGGATGGCAATGTTGGTACTTCTAGTAGAAAAAAAGTTGTTAAAGTTGGATAATTTTTGGTCATAAATTTAACGTTTTGCATTGGATTAATGTTAACACAGTGGCCAACAAGATTGGATGTAGAACTAACATGGAGGTTCAACCCCTTCATCTAGTGCCAACAAATTATAACAATTGGAAAATTTAGTTGCTAGAAAACCAAAGACCCTACCTAGAATAGCTTTAACCCCAAACCTCAAAGGCCTTTGAAAATAGAATCTGAGGTTCCCTAAATGGTTTTTCCAATTACCTAGGGACTTATAGAGTATCAATGAGGAGTAATATAGTAAAAATGTAATACATATCTAAAAATAGATGCACAAAATGGAAAAAAAATATACTCTAACTTGCAAAATAAATAGAATAGTAAACTTTATTATAACAAAAATAAAGAGAGTTTAGAGTGTTTACAAGTGATGGCTAAGAAGAAAAAGGGTTTCACCTTATTGGGGATTGAAGATTGTTGAAGCCAGTAGCCTTGAATGCCATAGTCAACTCCATGATTCAGAAACTTCACAACTCCCAAAATTCTAAAATGTTGTTGTAATCCTCACTAGATCTACAACATTGGTTGTGCAGGGGGTAAGATATGTGGTGGTGTTGGGCTGCAAAGTGGATCTATGGTGGGATTCTGAATGCCTAAGTGGGTTAGCATTGCCACAGAATCACACATAATTTCAAGGTGGCTAAAAGTGGTTATAATGGCTATGGGTTCCAAGCTAAAATTTTCTCTCAAAATTTTTATGCCTGCAATGAATTTTCAAAGCTTTTGAATGGCAAAGAAGTCAAAATTTTCCATGGTGTTGGAGCTTGGATTTTATAGGTTCCATGGCCATAAACTTTGCTGCAAATTTCTATCCTAATTGCTAATAGATTGCTATTATGTACAAGTGTTGTAGGTGGCTAAATTAAGCATGGTTTCTATGAATGGTAAGTTCTAATACCACCAAGGTACCAAATCCATTCTAGTTACGAAAAATAGTAAATGGATATTTCACCCATGTTGGCTTCTTTCACTTGTGCTTGCCTTTGAAGAGCAAGACTAAGATGCATGATCAATGCTAGAATTAGAACAATGCTAATGTGCTAGGTCCACATTGGAGAAGTTGTGGTAATGCTAGGGATGTATGAGCTATGCTGAAGTGTAAGAGTTATACCCCNCCACAAGCCCAAATCTAGGCATGATCATGACTTTTTTCACTTGGGGATTAAGGTTTTAATAACTTATGAGGCAATTTTTTCAGCCCCAAAAGTTTAGGTATGTGAAGTTTCATCCATGGATTACAATTTTCACATTTTACAATGAAAGTTTTAGCCTTGGGTTTCATAGGGTGAGAGTTATCATGAAAAATGATTACAACATGCATTTTCTTAGTGGTGTTTCAACATCTTATGTCAAACTTGCTTTCAACATTTGATGCCAAATTTCATCTCCAACTTTTGATGTCGTGTGTCACATCTTCAATATCTAATATTTAAACTTTGCATTTCACATCATTTCTCCTATATACATCCTTTCAAAATATTTCAAAAGGTTCTATGGATCTCATTGCATCATTTCTACACAATCTATGTGGAATCTTCAGCCTATATATAGGATAATATCACTTAATGTAAATGATTAGTATCTATAACTATCTAGCTAGTACTTCAGCTTCTTCAATAGAGCTTATTAATTCTTTTTTTCAAGAGATCTATTATTCATTTTATCTCTCTTTTTCTTTTCTTCTATCTCTTCTACTGACATATTAGAATCCCTGTTGTCCTCTTGATACAAAAAGCTTCTCTCAGAATTAGACCAATCCATTAATATGATTTTCTTCCTACAATCATCAATTGTTGGATCTTCTTTCATTTCTATTATATCTATACTAGTGTACTCATTGGAATAAGAATGGAGTAACATAGCTTCTCATCAGATATCTCTCATTTTTGATACACCTCTAGGAACATACTTTTGAAGGTTCCTTTATCTTTTATTGGAAATTTGGATTTTCTATTCTAGGATCTTTTGTCTTTGATTTTGTCCAAATCTGCTTTAGATCTATTTTATTTATGTTTTCCTTTTTGGCTTATACATGTTCATTAATAGATCTAATTTCTCTCTATTTTTTTTCAAATGCTTTCATTACCAATCACGCTTTTGTATTGCATTGAGATTTTCCCACACTTAGAAATTTTCTACATGTATTTTACATATATGTAATTCTTTTCTTCTTGATACTCACTAACATTAGCAAAACATCTAGCTCAGATTGCTAGATTCATTCTTTGATTCCTATGTCCCCTTTCTATTTAAAGAAGATTCTCTGAAAGCTTAATTTTCCTAAATAATTTGGTGGCCACAAACTATCTAGCTTAGTTTCATATAGGTTTTGTTCATTTCTACTTGTTACGATGATTTCTATCACATATTTGATACTAGAAGGAGGACCTTTGTAGAAGTGAATATTATTCTAGGATCCTTCTTTATTCCAACTCTGCTACAATTTTTATGTCTCTTGATATTTTGCTATTTTTTCTGTTTTACTCTATGTATCATTAATGTTGTATCTATGCATAGATGTCATGTCATTTCTTTCTACGATCTTTGCATTATTTTTTTGAGTTTCTTATCACTAACTTCTTTTAACATGTCACATCAAAGTTTTTGACATTGCATAGGAACTTTGTGATTTTTCCATTTTCTTAGAAACCAAATCTTTTTATCTATTTTTTTTTCAGTGTAAACCAATTTTCACAGATGAGCCAACACATTGGTAATAGTGCTATCATAAAAATTTCTTTAATCACTACCATGGCTTCATCATCTACTTCAAGCATCTTCAAAATTCATGAGCAATTGGATCTTAGAAGGAATCATGACTTTTCAAGTGGGCATAGCTTGATCAACTACAAGGTATCTTGTATGAAATGGAAGCTTCACTACACTTTCATAACTGACAAGGTCAAATGCATGGTGAAGTATGAGTAGGCCAATAATTTGACAACTTTCTTTCTAATCCTAATCATCCTATTAAACTAGATGATGAAGAGGCTTAGTATATGATGGCCTTTGTTATGGAATAATAGAAAATGCAAGAGCAAGTTCATCTCCAAATCAAAGAGGCTAGGATGAAGAGTACTCTAGATCAACCCCTTGGTCCTCACTTTTAGGATAAGGAAAGACAATGTTGCTTTTGAATTGGATGTCCTTCTTACATATAAAAGTAATCCTCATGCGTATCATATCCATCATGTAAATATCTCAACTGCTCAATGTAATGCATCTATATTTGTTCCAAATTCTATTGAACCATTTGATATCCCTCTTAATACTTCTCCACCTTATCAAATTTTTCATCAAACAATGTTAGTACCTCACACTCTATTTTCCAATCATTAGTTGCACCCTTCAAAACTACTTTCTATTCCATCTCTCAACCTGAGCCCACTATACCTTCATTTCAACCTTTTTTCTTGTTAGCTCTTACTTTAAAGCTCTTTGAAATTTCATAACCCACATGTACTTTTCTTTTTCCTTTATATCCATCCAACCTAGTTTTCTTCCATATACCTAACCTAGCTCTGAGTGGGCTTATGTTTCATACACAACCTTTTCAAACCTTTTTACTAGTTGTAATGCTTTCATCTCTTATTAATTCCACTAGGACATATGTACAATTTCTTGCACTAAATAACATGATGCTATGTTTTCATATCAATGAAGATAAAAAAACCAAGGTGCTCAGCTTACAAGAAAATGCTCCAATTTCCTTGGATAAGATCTTAAATGACCTTGTTAGCTCCACAATTTCATTACCAATTTTTCCTAAGGAAGTTTCACTACCTACATTTATCAAGTATAACAGTGAGATAGGAGACCCTGTGAATCATGTCGTCACTTTTAGAAATGAGTGCATGCTTCTAGCTTCTTAAACTCACATAGTACTAAGATGCTCCTCCAACTCATTATCTAGAAGAAACTGGAATGATATAGGTCCCTAACACATGTATCTATTACCTCCCTAGAGTAATGACTCATAGGTTTCATTGAGCATTTCAAGTTCAATGTACCTCAAAGTATAAGTATAATGTATTTTTTTAACATTAAGCAAGCTCTAAATGAATCCATTGATAATTTTATTTCTCAATTGACAATGCAATAAAAAAAAATTGTCCTATTATTTGGAAGAAGGTTAACTACAAGACATCTTTGAAGTAGCTATCATTAATTACATTAAGAATAGGATAGTGAAACACCACTAAGAAAATGCATGTCGTAACTTTTTGACATTGTAACTATTACCCCATGAAACTCGAGGCTGAAATTTCATTGTAAAATGTGAAGATTGTAATCCACAAGATGCAATTTCACATATCTTAACTTTTGGGATTGTAAAAATGCCTCACAAGTGATCATAGCCTTAATACCAAGTGAAAATAGTCATATTATGTTCATATTTTGGCTCTGGGGGTTAAAAATTCCTTTTGGACTACCAAAATTGGCAATTTCATGGGTTTTGTGAGGGCTATAATCTTTTCTATGCTAGAGTCCTCTAAGTTCAGTCTTGTGGGTTTAACTTTCGAAGCCTTAGCATGGCTCATAAAATCCCAGTGTTGCTCTTGGAGTTCATTCTACTTAGCATTGGTCCAATAACCCCAGTGTTGCTCTAGTAGCTCCAACATGGCCTTAGCAACCATAGTATTGATCCTGCACCCCAACATTACCCATGCAACCTAGTGTGGTTCCTACAAGCTTAGTGTTGCTCTTAAAAGGCCAACTTGGGAAAAATTTCCATCTACTGTTTTTGGTAACTAGAATGGTTTTGGTACCTTCAGGGTATCAAAATTTACTATAAATGAAAACCATACTTGATTTAGACACCTACAACACCTGCACATGACATCAATTTGTCATCAATTAGGAAAAAAATTTGTAATCCAAATTATGACCATGAAACTTATATAAACTGAGATTTTACACCATGAAAAGGTTTTATTTTTTTGACATTCAAGAGCTTTGAAAACCTAATGTAGACACAAGGCTTTTGAATATTTTCTAGCATGCAACCAACAACCATTTTGACCATTGTTCAACCCCTAAGATTATGTAAGATTTTGTGGTAATGCTAAGCAAATTGGGCATTAAGACTTCCAGTGTGCCTCTTCCCTATCTTCCAAAACCTCTCACACATCTCACCCCCTATACCATCAATGTTGTAGATCTAGTGAAGGAACTAGTAAACTGTTGCAGTTTCAATAGTTGTGAAGCATTTGGATCATGGAGTTGACTATGGTCTCCAAGGCTACTAGCTTCAACAAACTCCAAATTCCATTAAAGTGCATCCTTTGCATCCTAGGAACCATTTGTACATATTTTGAAATATCTTTATTTTTAATATTTATTGTAATAAAGTTTAAATTTTCATTTTTTGTGAAAATTAGCGTAATTTTGTGTTATTCTATGGATTTACTTTAATTGGATCTACATTAGTTTTTATTTTTATTACCCCTATTTATATCCTTTAAGTCCCTGAATTATTAGCAAGACCATCCAAGGTACCTCAAATCCTATTTTCAGAGGGATTTAGAATCCAAGATTAATGTTATTTTGCCTAGGATTTTCAAGTTTCCAACAAGCAAATTTTCTAGTCACTATAGTTTTTTAGCACTAGAAGGAGAATCTCCATCCAAGTTCTACATCCAAGCCTATTTCCATAGAGACAATTTTTTTTACAAGTATAAAACCTTAAATTGACATTAAAACATTTTTAAATTTTGACAGCTTGCTTTTTTCTATAGCAAAAAACAAACACTACCACCCATCTCCCTACCACCAAAACCCAATGTGAAAGTTGCAAATGATCTTGGCTTTTAGAAAATTTTTTCAAAAGTTGTTGGACACTGTAAGGCTAGTGTGGCTATAGGTTGCATCTATCTTTATGTGTTCCAAAGGCCAATGTTGCTCCTCACAACCACCCAAAACTTTATCCTCCTTTGTTGTGAAAATTTCTCAGCAAGGCCAACATTGGTATTCTACCAGGACCAACAAAACCTTTAAAACAATAAAATTTTCATCTTAACTTTTGGAAATAACCATTAATCCTACCATGGAGAGATACCCCCAACACTGTGAAGAGAGATGTAGTATTGTTTATTTTACCCCCCTTCTATCTCTAGCATAGTGAGGGCTTAACACAAAATTATTATTTTTTTCTAAGGGTATATCCTCTTTTCACTATAACCTACACTATATTTTACAATTCCAATGCACAATAGTTTGGTAGCCATACCTTCTTTTAGACATTTTAAAAATTCCATTTACTGGAATTTTTATTTCATCAGTTAATTTAGCATTTTACTAAGCTAATTTTAAACACTCACATTGTTGTTTAGCCAATCAACCATTTTACCTTTTAACTTCACTAATACAACATCCAACCAATAGGTCCTAAGGGTTTATGAACTCAAAGATCTTGCTATAGCTGAGTGTAGGCAATCACTTAGGCTTAGAGGGTAAGCCTAAAATTTTTGGTGATAAACAAAGATCATTACCACTTTATTTGTGCCAAAATTCAAGATGGAATGCTCATTCCAAGAATGGAGGCAGAGGCCAAACAAGAATATGAACTCATCCATGGTGATAGGAAGAAATACATACATTTTCTATATAATAGAATACTATTAAATGAAATGTACAAATGCATTGTTTCTTAATTAATTAAGATGGATGAAGAGGATAGAAAGGCTAGCTCAAATGAGCAACAGGAGAAAGAAGATGAGTTTGGGAATGAGTATAATCATGTAAATCTCATGGAAGGTCTCTTCTAATAATTGACTCCTAAAGCTACCATGCCCACCTCAACTACCCTTCTTCCACAATGCAAGTCTTGTAGGCCTCACATCCCCCTATCTAACCATGTTTATGTCAATGCCTATTATAGTGACATATTAAACACAATTAGTGTTGCAAGTAGTATCATTCCCCATCTCCATCCCTTTTGCCACACAACCATGGTCTATGTGGCCTTCTCAATGGTTGAAACACCATAAAATTTTGAGGTAATCTTGCTTCACCAGGGTCTTGGAATTGAGGAAAATATTTCCACAAGCGTAGCATCATGAACGTTTGATAGGAAATGAATGCACTGAGATTAGACTATCCAGTCTAGCAAGTTTTCTACCTACAGAGTTGACAAGCCCAATGGACTCTCTGGCCTACCCACCTAGACAATTCACCCGACTGACAGTTTACTCAGAAACCATGCTAAGAGTTGTTGATGATGCTCAGGATGGACAAAACAAGTCAGCAAGTTTTCTAGTGAAGAAGTTTTCTACGCTACGATATGCTATGTAGTGTAGCAGGCCTCAGAAGGCAATTGTTTAGAAAACCAAGTGCAAACTATGGTAGAACAAGGTGCTACACTACGCAGTGGTGCTAGAAAAATTAGAAAGGCCCAACTTACCAAGTGGTTCCAATGAAGAAATTGCACTTGGCAAGCACTTCGGCCTCCAAAACTAGTTGCCTTGTTCAACTTCAAGTCCTTTAGCAAAATCTCTTCCTAGAAAGTGGTGAATTAAATAAAAAGTAGGATATGCTGGCTGCTATGCTGTGCTATGCTACATAGCATAGCATAGCATAGCGACAATACCAGAGTAGAAAAAAGTGTTTCAAATGCAAGTTCAATGGCGTCCCTTCACAAAGAGCAAAAGTTGCAGTTGCTAGCATAATCAAAACTTTAAACAAGAATTTGCAACTTCAACACAAGTCATAGATAAAATTAGCCGCTACGCTATGCTACACTACATAGCATAACATAGTGTAGCAAAGATGCAAATGAAATGAAATAATTCGAAAGTTAACCCCACATGTGCCAAGGCCTTCAGCAAAAACTAGTGAATTCAATGCAAGTTTCTTTTTCAAACTGGTGGCTACACTGTCCTACGCTACATAGCATAGCAAGTAGCTACGCTATGCCAATGGGCTACACTACATAGGATAGTAGAACATAGCAGGAAACTACACTATTTCAATGTGCTTCATTTCTTGCTTGCATTTTTGGCACACCAAATTCCAGCATGTGTAGTTTCGGCAACATAATTGCAGTGTAGCAAGTTCACAACCGGCTTTGCACATCCATGTAGTATGGGCATGTCAGCATCTCATGGGTCCAAGACACGTGGCATCCAGGCCTCATTTCTCACATGCTCCTAGCCCTATAAATACTCTGACGAGAAATGCTCAAAGGGTTGACAAATTTTGGTTGTTGGCAATTTGTTAGCATTTTTGGTTGGATTTTTTGCCAGAGCGGTTGGTAATTTGTTGGAAAAATTGGCAAGTTGACTTTTGAGCATTTTGAATTGTTGGCTTTTAAGTCCACATTCAAGAGCATAGTTGGCATACTTTGAGCATTCTAGTTACCTTTGGGATCTCTATGCCTCCCAGTGTTGCACAACTAATTGTATCTATCACAACAAAGTAAAGCCACGATCTTGAGGTGGTGCATTTTCTAACTCTAGTTTTCTTTACATTCCTGTTCATTATCATTGCATTTTACATCATTTTTTCCAAATTTCATTTAATAATTGTTATATTACACTACAAATATCATTTCTAAATTAAACGTTCATGTAAGGTTAAGTTACACCAATTAAGTCCCTATCTGATCAACCAGACCATTCAAGGCACCCTGCTTCCATTTTATCCAACATGGCCCTCACATGGATCTCAGGTTAAACTATTCACCTAGTAACCTCTTGGTGTTTATAGCCACCAATGTTTTCGGTCACTACAATTTTTGGTGCTAGAAGGAGGGCCTTTTGGTGCCCTTTCCATGTCTCATGGTAGTCTTGCACACTTTTGTACCCCATCACGCACTAACATAAATGTGACACCCTTTTGCAGTTGTTTATGCATCCTGTGGTGTAGATCGGTTGCCATGATGACTCTGTTGGAACCCTGCAGGATAGAAATTCTCTAATTACCACTGGATCTCTTTGTTTTTCTTGTTTGCAAACCATTTTTAGCATTACAAAAATGATTTCTTCAACCACCGTTGTTGCTACCTCCAACATTGAAGTCCCTCTTTTGGTTCAGGGCATCTCAGGTGTCAAGAAATTGCTTAGCCTAGTGTGAGAGCTACGTCAATCTCTCAGGATCCAAAATCGACCACTTGAGAGCTTGGCATAGCAAACCAAGCATTACAATTTTCTCTATGCTAAGGTCTAGGAAAATTTTCCCTTAGATGCCCATGAACTTGAGGAAAAACATGGCTTTGAGTTCACTTGCTGCAATGGGAGGGAATTTATTCCCACTCCCAACATCTCCATTCCTCTGAGGCAAACATATTGGTGGATCTTAGATCAGCTAATACGGACAACTAGGCCTAGGAAGCCATGAGAAATGACATCTCACTATGATGAGGCATTTCAAGATGGGCAAGAGGACTTGGATTCTCAGTCCAAGGATGGGGCTCAAACCAACCTTGCCACCATCCCTCCCACCCTGTCCTTCTAGTCGAACCCGCTCTTTATAGCAGCTCCCTTTATGATCATGTCCGCATCATCGCAAACCACAGTCTCATAAGCAACAGGTAGCCATGCCATTCCCTTAGCATATCAATACGCCTATTCTCCCATCTCCTTTCTAGGTACTATCCCCCCACCTTCTATTTTCCAATCCATTCCTACATCATACCATGCACCAATCATAGCTACCCTACCCTACATCCATACCATACCTATGTCATAGTTGCATACAGCCTCTACATCCACTCTGGCATCTATACCTATTCCATTGTTAGTGGTGGGTCCAGTCCCATTCACATGGTGGATCCCATTCACTTCCCCCCTTGTTTCCCAACCTTCGCAAATGTCTCACTATGCTCACCATCAAACGTACCAGGTCCCTCAAATAGTACAACCAAGCGCGGGACTATGGTCTACCCCATCGACCACACAAACGGCCTACCCTATGACACCATCGGTGGCTACTGCTCCAATAGCACCACCGACTGGGTGGTAGACAACACCAGTAGCACCCTTCATAGGGGTTGTCCCAATGGTGCCACCTATGGGCCAGGTTGCTACCCCTACCATGCCACCAATGGTGGATGCCCCCTGCAACTCCACAACCATCTGCATCGTCTTCGGGTCTAGACCAAGCATTTCAGCTTATCCAGACCCTTATAGAGGAAATCAAACACCTCAAGGCTACCAGTTCTAACATGGTACAAGTCATGAATTTCTACCATGATGATCCCATCAGCCTGGTAGTCCCCACGCTAACTTTACCCCCTAGGATGCCACTTCCCCATTTTACAAAATACAATGGGGAGGGTAATCCCAACGTGCATCTTGTTACATTTATATTTGAGTCCCTTATTTTGCAATAATGGCCACACATAATCATCTGTGTCTTTGCTATGTCTCTGATGGGCAAGGCTTTAGACTAGTACCGCGCACTGCCATGCTCCTCTATCTCAACCCTAGAGTAGTTGCTGACTCAATTTGCAACTCGTTTCAAGTACAAATTGAGACCAGAGGTTATGCTTGATCAGTGAATGAGCATGAAGCAAGATCCACTAGAACTAGTCTAGAAATTTATACACCAGTGGAGTGCTACCCTTAATGAGATCCATGAGCCCATTGTGGAGGCCCATCTGCTGGCCATTTTTAAGGGTGTAGTGAACAACTTTATTAAGTCCAAACTATATTATCTCACTCCACAGACTCTTAGTTAGGCTTTTTCCTAGACCAGGAGCATACAAGATGCGGTCGAGGCATGCAAAGATCTGACCTATGTTGCATAGAAGAACACGTTTACAAAGAAGGACAAAGATAAGGGCAAGGTTGCAAAAGTCATAGTGGCCACTGTGGCAAATGAAGCCAAGTCCAACAACAAAAATAACAACAAGAAGGTAGCCACAATAGCAACTAACCCTACACCCAACCAGGGAAATGCGGCCCAACCCTTGACATTAGCACCCAAAGCATCTACACCACCTAAGACTAACTTTGAGTGTAAAGATCACTCTAAGTATACCTTGTTGCACATCAAGCCTTCAGAACTTTTGAAGCAATTAATGGGAGTGAGATATATTTAACACAAGAGGATGTTAGAGGAGGCAACCAAAAAGCATCAACGGTACTGTGAACTGCTTAGGAACCCCTCCTTACCTTTGGCTAATGAGCCCCTAGTTCTTAAGAATTTTAGGCTAGAGTGGTTTTGTGACTACCATCAATAGTGTGGTCATGACACGGATTATTGCCTAGCATTAAAGGATGACATTCAAAGAATGATTAATTAAGGGAAGCTAGTTCTAGATGAAACCAAACCCAGTGCATCCCGAAAATCAATCTATGCATGTCTACACAAATCCACTTAATGCCAACATCACCAGTTACATTTTCAATACTATTGGCATGGACAGTAATCCAAAACCACCCCAGCAGCCATTTGTGATTCGTATGCCTCAGTGTAGCACACCAACACCACTAGTGGCTAAAAAATGGCTATAGCAACCATTTTTCTTAAGGGTCCCTCCTTAGACATCTGCCCCCACACCTTCCATAAATAAAACTGCACCATCGTCGAACACACTAACATTGAGAACATCTTTTTATCATCAAGGGGCCAAGTCACTCAATTTCCCTTGCCTCACATAAGATGGCACCGCAGCCTTCTCATCCAAGGAAATGAGAAGAGCATTTAACAGGTGAGATGTCAATGGAACGTACCGCCCCAGGTACTTCCAAGACTATTCCCTCATCCTCTGCATCTATTTCCTCATCACCAAAAGATAATGTTGCTACATGTGCATGGTCATCACCACCTCATCCTAAAGGTTCTAACCCCAAATCCAAAACTATCCCTCCTCGAGAAATTTACCTCCTGGGATGAATGGAAGAGGAGAAAGGAAGTAAACAACAAGAAGGTGGCCCAGACCTTCTAGGCTCTCTTACTCAAGTTAATAAGGTTTTAAAACAAAAAAAATACAATGCTAAGCATGTACAACCTAATTATAACTTCCACTACACATCTTGAGGCTCTGGTTTGCATGTTAATGGTAATACTAGTTGACGAGAACATGCCAGCAGAAGAGAAAGAAATTCACTCAGTTATGCTTCCTTCTAAGCCTATAGAACTGAAGCCATCCCAATTGAAATTCTACGATAATTCCATTAGGGAAGAACCTGAAAAGGATCAGGTGACTACAACGCCTCTATTCATCACAATTCAGGTCAGTGAATATAAGATCCGAAGGGTACACGTTGATGATGGGGCTACTACAAATGTCATCCCATTCCCCATTGTGGTTAAGCTGGGTTTGGTAAACCAAAAAAAAACCCATGACAACGTCATTCAACAAGGCATGGGTCATGGTGAAAGGCACAGTAAACATTAACTTTGTGGTAGGGGACCAGTTCCCCACAAATGCAACGTTTATCATGGTGGAAGAGATGCCCAGGTTTAACCTGATCTTGGGTAGGTCATGGTTAGTCCAACTTAGGGTCATCTCTTCATCCATACATCAAGAAATACATCTACCTTATGTAGGAAGGGAGGTGGTGATCCATGGTGATGAGGTGGAAATGCAAGCAATAAACAACGTAGATATAGAGCAGCGTTCAGAGGTCATAACCTCTGAGAACAAGGCACCTATCTCCGCCGACACTAACTATTTGACGAAAGAGATGGCCTGACACACCAACTCAGAAAATAAAAATGTGTGGGCCAAGTTTCCTTTCCAAGTAGAAGATGATGATGTAGAAGAATGTCGCAGTAAAGCTTCTTGGCCTTACATCTCACCAAATCCACGATGGATCAGAAAGCAGTTGCATATAGCATAGCAACTCCATTGCTTTCTACCTGGTTAACATTTGTTGTATATTTATTCCTTGTTTTCTTCACATCCATTCATCTATACTAGGTGCCTAACTTATCCTTTTAAACCATTCACATATTCTCTGTTTCCATCGTCCAATGACCCGAAATGGCCTAAAACTACCCATGGCCCGAAACGGCCTAAAACTACACATAGCCCGCTAAGGCCTAAAACTCGTAAAATTTTCCATTCATATTACATAATGGCCTACTAAGGCCTAAAACTGGAAAAATTTATTCTTTACCATTGTTCGATGGCCTGAAATGGCCTAAAACTACCTGCGGCCTGCTAAGGCCTAAAACTGGTGAAATCATCCTTTTACATTACCCCACGGCTTGGAATGGCCTTCAACTACTACTGCAGCCTGCCAAGGCCTAAAACTGGCTATTCAAAGCAAAAAACCAAATAAAAATTTTCTTTTCTTATCACATGACCATGGCCTGAAATGGCCTAAAACTAAGAAAAAAATAAAAAAAGATAAAAAAAAATTGATTACATAGATAATGCACAAACTAGAATAAAGCGAATTTAGTCATGATTCATTTTCTTTCATTCAAAGTCTTAATTAAATAATGTTTGCAATAGTTCTTTCAAAAATACAAAATGAAATCCCTTATTTTCATATATTTCCTTCCTCTGCATCACCATTCCCATCCTCAGAGGGCCTTTCTTCTTCATCTGAAATCTACATCATAGAAAATAAAGTAGTCCACTAGAGTTACAAATAAAAACTAGGATAAAATGAGCAATTGCATCACTGGAAGTGACTAACTTGAGATACCCCTATGTCTGTCTTAGGGGGTATGTGGTCCAATCCAATCATGAGGCATTGCCAAAACTCCTCCACTATGATATCTGCCCAGTGGCTATCATTCAATTTAGTGTTCGCTACAACTTTCTTCTTTTTAATAGCTGTCCATCTTGGCAATCCTAGAGAAAAGGAGGTAGTGGAGGTCTCAGCTATGGGAAGATTCACTTCATGCTCAAGGGATTCAATGACTGTCACTTGTTGCATAAATTTTTTGTACACCTCAGAGGCACCAATGGCATCCAGGAATGCTTCATGAGTATACAACTTCACTAAAGCATCACGGTATTGTTTATGGTAGGTGGCACGTTCCAGTTTATACATATGTTTGTGGCTTTTCTGGGATTACCCCCACTTGTAAACCCTTGAGCTATAATCTTTCCAATCCTAGTTCTTCTGGGCCAACAAGTCGATTTGCATTCACTACTCAATTATTTCATGTGTGGCCTTGTTGTTGTGTTTCACGACTATCCAATATCTTACGTAATCAATGATGGTTGTGTGCCAGCTACTATCATTGATATCCCGGGCCAATAGGAACTCATTCTTGGAGTGGAGGTCTTCCACCTCACTAGTAAGACTGGTCTTCTCCTTCTCAAGCTTCTGGACCCATTTCCACAGGTCCTCATTTACACACCTACACTCCCACAGGGAGTGTGCTGAGTACAATGTGCATTCTCTACCCACGTCATATATGAGATGAGGTACCTTAGTCACTTCTAGCCAAAATGAAGGCACAATGTCAACCTTCACTACTTGTTTTGAGTCCCACTTGAGGTGAAAGGCTGTTGACCGCACACAAAAATGCATTAGTTATAGTATCATAGCAAAGTTTATCAACCCAAAACATTTAGCGTAGAAACTTAAAGAGTCTAGTGTAGCTACTTCACTTACCCACTTCCAGATCGATCTGCATGAGACAACCGATCATGTCGTTGACCACCCCTTGCATGAACACAAACTTGTTAGGGGTCTCAGCCCATGGCTACAAGTGGATCAAGGAAGGTCCTACAGTGTCAATAGTAGTGTCTGCCATATAACCAAATGCATCAATCATGATCAAGATGGACTACAATAAAGTTGATGAGTAACGTGAATGACAGTGTAAGGGATCCTACCTAACAAATCCTTAGGGGTGATAGCAGGAGGTTCACCCATTGACATATTGTCAAACATGTGGTCAAACTCATCAACATATTGTTGTAGCTCCCCTCCTTCTTGTTGGCTTAACACCATGGCAGTGCCCTCCACATCCATCTACTCCTCTAGTGCTGAATTGCATTTAGCAAAGGGATCATCAACAGAGGTCCCTTCCTAGTTGACAAGGGCCTCTTCTTTATTTGTTGGGGCCCTTCTCTTAGTGGTGTCAGCATCCTCTTCATCCATAGGAGTGTCCTCTTCATCAGCAGGGGAGTCCTCCTCGTTGGTAGAAATTTCCTCCTCATCAGCAGGAGCATTTTCCTTGTTGACGGGAGCCCCTTCTTTTGTGACAGGAGCTCCTTCTTTCTTAATCTGGGCCTTTTCCTTTATGGCTAGGGCCCTTGCACCTTTAATAACTGTCCTCATTTTCAGGGTCATCACCTCTTCTCCTTCCTCTTCTTCTTCTTCCTCCTCTAGCAACAAAGTGTGTTCGCATTAAGCTATAGCATGTTAACTTAAAATCGATGCTACGCTATGCTATGCTACCTAGTGTAGCATAGCGTAGCAAACATTAACCAAAGAATAGAAGAAAAAAATAAAAAGAGAAAATAATTTACTGATGGAAGGCTATATTTTGTGTAACTTAAACCGCAGTGTCGGCCCTCCTTCTTCATCCATATTGGGAGGCTCCATAACCGGATGAGACCTTTTACACCACAATTTAGTGGCCACCATTTCTGAAATGAGGCTTTTCCCCTATGATGCACTACCTATAGTAGCAGGGAGTGCCTCTCCTATGCTATCCTAGCCATTGAAGTTGTAAGCCACCTGATCCCTAGTCTTCATCAAAAATGACTCCCCAATAGCTTCTGGGGGATCCTGGGACTGGGTGGTGTGGAAGACTTGGCAAATCCATGGTTTGGAAATCTATTTACAATTTTGCATCACCTAGACTCCATTCTCACCAACCACTAAGAATTCCATGAAGCACCATAGATAGACTACATATAAGGCATGATGCACATTGAAACAGGACTCAAGATTCTTATGAAACTTGACCATTTTAGCCTATAGACCTTTGCAAAGATTCTTATCCTAGTTGTAATGGGCTCCCTCTTCCATGACCTCTCTCATCACCCAAGCTTGCTCAATCCAAATGATCTTGCCTTGGGAGAGTAGCTTGGGGAAAGCACGAGCACAGAAGATGGGGTAAATTGTTTGGGTGACTTTTAGTGTAGTCACTTCAATGGGGATCCCCTTTCATCACCCCTAGTCACTCCTCAATGTTCCCTTGATGGTTCGCCTCCTTTTTGGTCTTTGCTCCCATGGGAAGGCCATCAGTAGGGACACTGAAAAGATCTATGAATAGTTGATCATTGATCTCAAGGACCACCAGCACACCGTGCATATGTGTGTGAAAGTGGTCTAATTTTTCAGAAAAGGAGTTGGCTAGGGAAATCATCTCAGCAGGAGGGACACTTAAGTTCATAGCCAAGAACAATTCCATGAGCCTAGCATCCCAAAGGCTATTGGTAAGTAATTCCGGGGCCTCGTTGCAAAGCTAGCATTAGGTCTTGTCCACCTCCTCATACCTGAAGTAAATGTTAGCCTCATGATTCCTAGAGGTAATCACCATCACCTCTTGGAATTTCTTCGCCATTGTAGCAATTCACAAAAGGAAAAAGTAAAAAATTCAAACAAAATAGAAAAATAGAAAAAAAATAGAAACAACACTCGAACATGCAAACAACTCACAATTTAATGTACAAGGTTTAAATGGTGATGGGAATGGTGGAAGATCCACCAAGACGTCTTCAACGGTGATCAGCTTAAAGGGTGCACAATCCCCATCCAACCAACCGAACTCCTTGTAGCTATTGTAGAACTACGAGTACTGGGTTGGATAGGTTTTGTACTCACCCCCACATTGGCCTATCATGCCTATGCACATATTCTTAGGGGAGGAAAACTCCCACAATACCATCTACACTAAGGCCAATGCATCAATATCATCATGAAGCCCACTCTTATTGATGAAAAAACTAATAACAAAAACACACTGTTAACATTCGCCTAGCGTAGCATGCATTGCATAACATAGTGAAATATGTTTACAAAACTCACCTGCCTCCTTAATAAATAGTTCCTGGTGGGTTTTGAAAATAAGTTTCCATGTGGTGGGCAATGAACAATGTGTTGTATAGATGGTAGCAATTATATTCGAGCATTTCCCACATCCAAGCCAGATGCCTCAAGCTTTTTGGGCGCTAACTAGATCCCTCTGCTTGCCCACTCCTAAGTGCTTCATTGGTTAGGAATTTCAAAATACCCCGGTTCACCCCAAGCAACAGGGTTTCTATAATTACAGTAGCTACCTCCTCCAATAAGTATGACCAAACAATCACACTAAAGTGGTGGAGGAGAAATTGCAAGAAGTCTCATGCGCCTTCTCGGAACTAGACCACCTGCTGCTCCACACATGCATGGGGTAGAGGAATGTTGGCCACCAGTTCACTTAGGCAGCACCGAACCCCTACAATTTCTAGGACAATCAAAATGGGCCTTAGCATCAACCTGCACAACACAATGGCAAATGTTAACATCATGTTCGAGTGGAGTTAGCTTGTAGCATAGTAGGATAAACTGTTTGCAAATAACGTAGCATAATTCTTCCCTTCCATGTAGCATAGTAGAATCATGAAGGAAATGGCATAGCAAAGCAACAAAAAATTAAATATATATTTTAAACAAGAAATAACTTAATACACTACACCCATTTCAACAAATATTTTTCCTAGCAAAATGATTTTCACTATGCTATGATAGACATGTGTTACACTGTCAAATCATGCACATGGCCAAACTCTCCTGAGGGTCATACGCTACACTAGATACATGCTAGGTCACCAGAATCACCTAAACCTCTACAACAAGGTAGCCATAGTAATGGAATTCTCGGTGAAACTTCATGCGACCTTGGCGTAGTGTCCATACACCATCACGGCTGAATCGGCAATAGCGGCGGTGGAATGGCCAAAATGACAACAAAAGCAATGACAGAAAATGTAGATTTCAAGACAAGAAAAAGAAGGCAGAAATAACAAGAGTGGCATAGGAAAAAGCGGGGGTAGCATATCAACTTACTGGGCCGACGGAGTCTCCTATTTCACTATGATGCACACCTATGATAGATGCCCCAGGATGTCTTTCACCTCGTCTACCTTAGCAAGCGCTAGGTGTTTGTGTTCTCTCTTGGGTGCCATTGTCTCAATTGCAGATTCTTTCCTTCTCGCTACGCTAAATCACCTTGCTCCTTGTTAGCACAACCGCTCTACACTCTATATGTGGGCTCTACACTCTTACGGTGAAAATGACGAGTTTACCTGGGTAGACCTCTATTTGTAGCCAACACGATGAAAAGGAACTTACCATTTTCTCTTCCCAATTAATTTGGGATGTTCCGTACAGCATAGCACTCTCCCATAGCATAGCAGCACTATTTGCATTGTGGCAGGTGGGCCCTACCAAAAACTTCGACCCACCTTAAAGTAGTTGTTTACCTTCGCAAAAGAATAGCCTATTAGTGGTCTGCAAAGACCTTAAACTAATACCTCATAGTTTCTCTAGAATAGCCTATTAGCGGTCCACAAAGACCTTAAACTAATACTTCTTAGCTTTGTTAGAATAGCCTATTACCAGTCCACAAGGACCTTAAACTAGCAATTCTGACCCACAGTTTTGATCAAGTTAGCAGTCCACAAAGACCTTAAACTAATACTTTTAACTTGTAAGCTCAACCAGGATAGTAGTCTGTAAAGACCTTAAACTAGCAGTTTTGAACTTTAGCTTTCAGGCGATCCGCTACGACCTTAAATTGGCAGACTGCAAGCTTTGTATCATAGTTTACAATTATTTAACTTTTTCATATTTATCATTTCTTTGCAAATGTTTACTGTGCATAGTTTCTACAAACATGTATCACTTGATTTGGCATTTATCTCATTGTGGCACGTTGAATAAGAATGGTAATGCATCATGATCTTTCTTCACCTCTGGCCTTGATAGGTCCACATGGCGATCTCACAAGAAAACTAAACCTAGAGTCAATAAACTAGGAATCATCCGTAGATAGCACTGTAGCATCCTTAGAAACATGCCCACACTAGCACTATCTCATTGAAATTCCTGTGACCACATCCAGGGGGAAATAAAAACGTTAAAACTTAGCTCCCTCCTTGATTCGCAAACACATAAAGATGTATCAAATATATTTCAATACAACATTGAAGTATTTGCATGGTCTTATAACAACATGTCGAGCTTAGATCCAAGGCCTATACAACACAACATTGTCTTAGACTTGTGTATGAAAGCAGTTAAGCAAAAGGCTCACAAGGTTAAACTAGAGATTGCACTAGCCATACATGATGAAATCACTAAGTTGTATCAAGCTGGTTTCATCTAGGAAGTTGATTACTCAAAGTGAATTTCAAACATCATTGTGGTTTCTAAGAAAATGAGAGGAATATGAATCTATATAGACTTCTACGATCTAAACAAAGAAACAATCAAAGATGACTTCCCACTACTGAGTATTGATCAACTCATCGACACTACGGCTGGTCACACTCTGTTATCCTTCATGGATGGTTTCTCTGACTACAATCAAATTCTCATCAACCTAGAGCATCAGTTAACAACAACTTTCATGACTCCATGCGGTACTTTCTGTTATACTATCATGCCCTTTGGGCTCAAAAATGCTAGAGCAACCTACCAGTGAGCCATGACATACATCTTTAGTGACTACATCCTAGAAATGCTAAAAGACTACGTGGATGACATAGCAGTCAATTCTAAAGAGGTCGTTGATCATCCCAACAATCTAGGTGTAGTCCTCAAATGCTACCAGATGCATGACTTACGCCTCAATCCAAAAAAGTGTGTCTTCGCGGTAAGAATCGGATGCATGTTAGGATTTGTAGTATCGAAGGATGGAATACGAATGGACCTTGACAAAGTTAAGGCCATCGCTAATCTAGCACCTCCTACAAACCTTAAAGAATTGCATGGTTTGCAAGGTAGGGTACAATTCATTAGAAGGTTTATAGCAAAGTGGACTGACAAGTTACACCCCATGCAACAATTACTAAAGAAGGGGGTTAACTTCGAATGGATAACACAATGCCAGCAAGCCTTTGATGATCTGAAGAAAGAGCTTTTACACCTTCCAACTATTTACCCACCGCAGAGGAATAAGCCTTTCTTCATCTACCTTTCCACCTTAGACACATCTATCGTGGCATTGTTATGTCAGAGAAGAGACAACGGCTTTGAGATTCTAGTGTATTATCTAAGTTAGGCACTGATGGCATACGAGGCAAAATACAATGAGGTGGAGAGAAATTTCCTTGCCCTATTTTTTGCATTAAAAAAGTGGAGGCATTATTTGTTCCGTAGCAAAGTTAACATCATTTTCAAGAGCAATGTACTTTGGGCTATCACAAACAATCTATACGAAAGTAGCAAGATAGCCTGGTGGAAAGCCATAACCGTGGAATTTGATTTGCATTATGTGAGCCAATCGTCGACGAAAGGTCAAGCTATAGCTATGCAACTAATGACCTCACCCATCGATGATCAGGGAATCATAGATCCTGAATTCTCTGATGAACATGTTAGCACTATCAACATTGTCCCATCACATCTTGAAGCTACTTTGCATATCAACGGTGCCTCAACTGCATGAGGAGGTAGTGTAGTTGTCATCATTACGTTCCCCTCTAGGCAAATGTAGCCGTTTGCTTATCATTTTGCATTCCTTTGTACGAACAACATGGCAGAGTACAAAGGACTCCTCAGGGGCCTCTTAGCAGCCCAAGCATTAAACATTCAACACTTGGCAATTCGTGGAAATTCACAACTCCTTGTGAATCAAATCACTAAGGTCTATGCCTTCAAGACTACTCATCTATAGCCCTATTGTGACCTAGCAAAAAATTTTCTTTAATAGTTTGTAACAATGGACGTTCAACACATGCCACATAATGAAAACATTGTAGCAAATGCCTTGGCCACCCAAGCATTAAATGTGCCACAACACCTATTTGCAAGTTTGCTCACTTTGATTACCGAGTATACTAATCCTATCACTCAAGCAGTACAAATAACCTCTTTAAGCATTGTAGACACCCAAGAGTGGTACACCAACATTAAAGCCTACCTATAGCATGGTAAACCCCCATGCAAATTGGCATCTACCCAGAGGGATGTGATCCGCAAGCATGCTCAATAATATGTACTTATGGGAGACAATGCCTTATGAAAACTCTCCTTTGATGGGATATTTCTAGCATACATAAATGAGGAGCAAGCACAGAAGGTCATTAATGAGGTACACGAGGGATTGTGTGGTGGACACATAGCACCTATGGCCATGAAAGGAAAAATCAGATGCCTAGGGTACTACTAGCCTCACATGGAGTGCGATTTCCTAGACAAAGTCAAGACTTGTGATACGTGCCAACAATATGCAAATCTCATACACGTTTCACCTACAGAGTTGCACCCAACGTAGATCACGTGGCCATTCCAACAATGGGGACTAGACATCATGGGACCTATCACACCTAAGTCTTCCATAGAGCATAGCTTCATCATCACTGCCACCAAGTATTTTACAAAGTGGGTGGAGACTATTCTCCTTAGGAAGACTACATCTCAATAGGTTTTCCTCTTCATCTTAGATAACATCGTGACAAGGTTTTGGCTTCCCATGACTATCATGACTGACAACGGCCCATAATTTAGTAGTACAAACACCAAAACCTTTTGTAGTAACCTTGGCATTAAGCAATCATTCTCCTCACCATACTACCCATAGGCAAACAAACAGGTAGACGCTATGAACAAAGCCATCATCAACTTGCTCAATAAAATGCTTAAAAATAGCAAGAGGCGAAGGCACAAGAAAATCCTCTATGTGCTGTGGGCTTACAGGACAACGTAAAGGATGAAAATAGGTAAAACTCCTTACAGTCTTGTTTAAGGATCTGAAGTGATGTTACCTTTTGAGTTACAGGTACCATCACTTTGAATGATCCTGTCAAACATTGTGAGCAAAGCCTAGAACAATGAGTCGAGGATCATTGACCTCAACTCCATAGAGGAGGAGTGTGCACAGCCACTTGGTGGCATAGAGCATTATCAAGACAAGCAACAGCAAAAACATCATGCAAACCCATGTCAATGGTTGATAAAAAAGGGGTATCTCATTATCAAGGCTATCCATGAGCATGTGAACAAATTCTTAGGAAATTGAGAAGGTCAATTCATGATCACAAAAGCCTATGGGAATGGGGCCTTCAAGCTGGCAAACATGGATGGTAGCAAGTTTGTAAATCCTTTGAATCATTCATATCTCAAGCCGTACTACATCTGATGCATGAGCTAGGTAAGCAAGTGTCCACTACGATGTAAAATTGGAAAAGCTCATCTACTAAGATGTAAAACTGGCAAAGGTAGTCTGCTATGACTATAAACTAGCATAGATAGTCCACCATGACTATAAACTGGCACAGACTGTCCACCATGATGAAAAAATGATAAAGCACATCTACTATGATGCTAAACTAGCACAGAAGGTCTACTAGGACCTTAAACTAGCACATCCACCATCCACTACGATGATAAACTAGCACACCGGTCTGCTAGGACCTTAAAGTAGCACAACAACCATTCACTACGATGAGAAACTAGCACAACGGTCTGCTAGGACCTTAAACTCGTACACCATAGTCTACTGAGATCTTAAACTAGCACATTAGATGGTCTACCAGGACCTTAAATTGGGTTCACACCACAACACCCTCAACATGCATCCACGACCATCAAAACAAGTGAGCGTGCACAGTGCTGACATAGGGTGGGACATTGCAATTCCAGAATCAAGTTCACGATGCCAAGAAAATACCCTTTGGAATATATGCAATGCCACTGCCCCTAGCATCTTGCTGATCCTCCAGAGATGTTGTACGACATCTTGCTGACCTTCCGAAGCTACCGCTACGATGGCATTTTTCCCTTGCGGTAGATCCTATGATCAGGGCTTGCTGCTAGAGTCCCAGCACTATTGTGGCCCAGTCACAAGATTGCTATCCTCTAGCCCCTGCTACAGCTAAACTACATAATTTTTTTCTTGGGTAGGGACTCTTGAGCACTCGCATCACAGTAACTCTTAGCCTCCTTGGTGCCTACATCTCCATGTTGATGCTGCTAGAACCATTTTTTGCCTTTCTAGTTTGGACGTCGAATGCCTCAGCAACAATGTCCAAAGCTCCAATAGCATCCAAAGCAAGCAAGACATTCACCTTCATTTCACTTGATGGTTGTTTCTTTTGGATTGCTCTCTGTTGTGTTTGCAAGCTATGTGCCAGAGGGGCATCAGTCAGAGATGCATTTCACCATGATGGCAGAACACTACATCGTTACAAGGTGGTCTTCCTAACTAGCTTTACTACTTGGGAGTGCACATTTTGTCCTCCCCCTTAACCTCCTTTACCTCATTCCTTACATCCACAATTCTCTTTCTTACACCTCTTTTACGAATTTTTTTCAATGCCTATAAAGCCTTTCCATATGCTCAACCGTAAAGCCCATGATGCGCGTAACGTAACTCGCAACATGGGGAGCATCTTGAAACACCGAAAAATTCGAAGGCATCCTTACTTTACCAAGCCTTTGCAATTCGCGTAGCGTCATGATAGTTCTTCAGGAGATGGATGCTCTGATGTTCAGACTATCTAGTTTGGCAAGTTTTCTACCCCAGGTGTCAACAAGCTAAATGGATTCTCCAGCCTGCCCACATGAGTAGTTCATCCAGCCGATAGTGCACTTAGGAGAAATGCATGGAATTGTTTGTGGTGCTCAAAATGTGCAAAATAGTTTAGCAAGTTTTCTAAGTCAAGGAGTTTTCTACACTACGTTGCACTATGTAGCATAGCAGGCTTTAGAAAACGATTGCAGAACAAAGTGCTTCAGCATGTTTTCTAAGTCAATGAGTTTTGCTACACTACACTACACTATGTAGCATAGCAGAATTGAAAATAAGTTTGCAGAAGCGAAGTGCTATGCTATAATATGCTATGCAGTGTAGCACAGCATAGCAAATGCCAGATGATTAGTCCCCTCGCCCAACTTCAAGTCCTTCAGCAATGTCTCCTTCTGTTAGAAAGTGGAAAACTTAGCAAAACTAGGCCATGTTGGCTACTATGCTATGCTGAGATACATGGAGTAGTGTGGTGTAGCAATTCTAAAAAAGTGACAGAAGGTAACTCAAAGGGTGGGATCAACAAGTTCGTAAGTTTCGTAGTGCAAAAGGAAAAGTTTGTAGATTGGCAATGTCTTTTGTGACTAAGGCCAACTACTATGCTATGCTATGCTACATAGAATAGCATAGCATAGCAAATATGAAATAAATAGTTAGCATGCTTCAAAGGCTTCCAACACATGTAGTGAGATGTGTAACAAGACACTACGCTATGCCAACATGCTACGCTACAAAGCATAGCACAGCATAGCAAGCAGTTACTCCACATCAATGCACTTCAACTAATTGCACCATTGGAAAAAATCTCCAAACTTTGATGGTGCAATTATAGCATGGCAGGCTTGCAATTATGGCATGGTAGGCTCGTAATTACAATGGTCATGCATGTCCAATGGTCATGCATGCCCATGCAGCGTAGACAAGTCAATGCGGGTCCAAGGAACATGGCATCCAAACCATCCCCCTTTCCCATGCCCTCGGCCCTATAAATACCTTAATGAGTAATGCTCAGAGGGGATTTTGAGGAGCTTTTCGGTTTGATTTTTTGTAATTTGGTTGGCTGGAAATTTTGTTGGCTGACAAGAAAAAAAATTAGCACTATAACCTTGAGCATTGTAAGCTTTCTATTTCACATTTTAAATAGTTAGCATTCTCAGTTGGCATTTGGTTATGCTCTTTTCTACCACCTTGGTAGCATTTCACACTGTTAACTCCTGAGTCCACATTCAAGCATATAATTTTCTTGCTCTGGACATCTTGGTTACCTTTGGGATCTCCATGCCTCCCAATGTCACGCAACCAATTATATCCACCTTGACAGAGTGAAGTCATAAGCTTGAAGCGGTGCACTTTCCTAACTGCATTTTACTTTATTTTTCCTTGCTTATCATTGCATTTTTACATTATTCTTTTTTCCTCTCATATTTAAAGTTATCATTATATGCTAGAGTTCTTGTTTTCAAATTATCCATTTACAAAAGGTTATATTAACACCGACTAAGTCCCTGTCTAATCAACTAGACTGTTCAGGGAACCTTGTTTCCATTTTTATCTAGCACGGCCGTCACACGAATCTAGGGTTAAGACTGTCGTGGCTGACGAACCGTCAGTGTTTTCCAGCCGCTGACATTTTCAGTTGCTACAGTTTTCTAGCGTTAGAAGAAGGGCTTTTAGTATCCTTTCCATGTTTTACAGTAGTCCTGTAAGCGTTTTGCACCCTGATACACATTACTGTAAACTTGACACCCATTTGTGGTTTTTTACGCATCGTGCAGTGTAGATCGGTTGCCTCGACAATTCCCTGGGAATCTTGCAGGACATAAATCCTCTGATCGCTAGTTGACTTGTTTACTTTATGATAGCCTTGCATGCATTCTATAGTCTATCACGCACTAGCGTAAAGATGACACCCTTTTGCAGTTGTTTATGCACCGCGTGGTATAGATCGGTCACCCCAACAATTCCCCTGGAATCTGGCAGGACATAAAGCCTTTTTAATTATTGTCCAATTTTATTGCTTTTCGCATTTGCAAAACTATCTAGCTTAGTAAGAATGACTTCCGCAACCACCGCTGCTAACACCTTCAACGGTGAAGTTTCCATTACGGTTCAAGGCATCACAAGTGCTGAAAAACCACTCAACCTAATGCTGGAAACACGTCAATTCCTCAAGATCCAAAATCAGTGACCTGAGGGCTTGGCCTAGCAACATGAGTGCTATAACTTCCTCTATGTAAAGGTGTAGGAAAACCTACCCTTGGATGTGCATGAATTTGAAGACAAACATAGCTTTGAGTTCACTTACTACGAAGGGAAGGAGTTTATTCCTACTCCCGATGCTTCCATACCTTTGACACAGACAAATCAGTGGCTTCTAAACTAGCTAATCTAGTGGGCTAGACTTAGGGAGTAGTAGGACACAACATCTAACTATGAAGAGACCTTCCAGGATGGACAAGAGGAGCTCGATTCTCAATCTGATGGGGGAGGTCAGACCAACCTCGTCATGGTCACTTCTACCCAGTCTTTCTAGGCCAACCTGTTGTCTGTCACTACTCCCTTTGTGATCACGCCTACACTCCTGCAACCTACAACTACACTTGCAATGGGTAGCCATGCCACCCTCCCAGTGTATCAATGCCCTTATTCCCCTATTTCATTTGCAGCAATTATGCCTCCACAAATTGTTCATCAGTCCATTCCTATAGCGCATCACACACCAATCATGGCTACCCTACCACATGTTCATATTGTACCCACTTTACAATTGTACACAACTTCCATTTCCATTCCTACGTTCACATCCATCCCACCAAACATGATGGGCCCATGCCCTTCCACATGGTGGACCCCATTCACTTCTTCTCCTATTCCACAACCATCGTGGATGTCTCATTATGTTCACCCTCATACCTACCAAACCCTGTAAACAATACAACCCAACACAGGGCTATGGTCTATTCCGTCGATGAAACAAGCGATCTATCTGGCAGCCTAACCCGCAGTTGCTACTCCAACAGCACCACCTACTGGATGGTGGATGGCATAAGTAGCACCGCTCATGGGGGCTATCCCAATGGTACCACTGATGGGTCATGCTACCACCCTTTCCATTCCATAGATGGAAGCTACCTCGGTAGTTCCCCAACCATCTATAATGTCACAGGGTTTGGATCAAGTGTTCCAGCTTAACCATACCCTTACCGAGGAAATAAAATGCCTTAAAGCTATTGGATTTGACATGGTACAAGTCATCAAATTTTACCAAGATGACCCTATTGGCCCTGCAATCCCCACGCTGATGTTACCCCCAGGGATGTCCCTCCCCCACTTCATGAAGTACAATGGGGAGGGAGATCCCAATGTACATCCTGTTACCTTTAGGTCTGAATCCCTTCTGTTGCAACAATGGTCGCACATGATTGTTCGTATCTTCGCTATGTCCCTAGCTGGAAAAGCCTTGGATTGGTATCATGTGTTGCCACTCTCATCCATTTCAACTTTAGAGGAGCTTTTGACCTAGTTCGTGACATGCTTCAAGTATAACTTGAAGGAAGAAACCACGTTGGATTAGTTGATGAGCATGAAGTAGGATCCTCTGGAACCAGTCCAGAAGTTCATCCAATGTTGGAGCACAACCCTTAACGAAATCTGTGAGCCCATCGCAGAGGCCCACTTGTTGGCTATCTTTAAGGATGCAGTAAATGACTTCATCAAGTCTAAACTATATTACCTCACCCGTCGCACTTTTAGTCAAGCCTTCACTTAGACCAAGAGTATATAGGACGCGGTCGAGGCAAGAAAAGACCCGGCCTACATTGCTTACAAAAACACCTTCACAAAGAAGGAAAAGAGTAAAGCCCCAACAACCACAGTGGCTACTGTGGAAATCGAGGCCAACCCCAAGCCTAATAACAATGGTAAAAAGAACAATAGGAAACTCGCCGTACTCCTAGCTAACCCCATGCCCAAGTAGGGCAATGCACCACAACCTCCAGTACCTGCACCTAAGACATATGCATAACCCAAACCGAACTTTGGGCATAAAGATCACTCAAAGTACACCCCTTTGCCTCTCAAGCCTTTAGAACTTCTAAAGCAGCTATTGGCAGAGGGGCACATCCAACACAAGCAAATGTCGGAAGAAGGAATCAAGAGACATCAGCGCTACTGTGAGCTCCTTAGGAACCCCTATTTGGCCTTGCCCAATGAGCCCCTAGTTCCTAAGGGTTTTAGGCTAGACAGGTTTTATTACTACCACCAACAATGTGGTCATAACACGGATTACTATCTAGCATTGAAGGATGATATCCAAAGGATGATTGACCAAGGAAAACTCATGTTGGAAAAAAGCAACCCAGTACACCCTAAGAATCAGTCTCTGCATTTCTACATAGACCCCCTCAATGGCAATAATGCTAGTTATGTTATCAACACCATCGGCATTGACAGTGATCCTACACCATCCCAGCAGCCATTCATGGTCCGTGTGCCTCAGCATAGTGCACTAGCACCACCAATGGCTAACTAAAGTTTGCAACAGTATTTTTTCCTGAGAGTCCCTACATTGACATCCACCTCCACACCACCTATTAGCAGAACCATGCCACCTCACTCGTTAACACCATTAGCCCCTTTCATCATCAAGGGGCTGACTCATTCAACAACTCCCACCCCTTGCAAGATAGTTGAACAACCTTCTTGTCCTAAAATATGGAAAGTGGGTTTTGTAGGTGAGATGTCGAGAGGAAGTACCACCCCAGGAATTTCCAAGCCTATGTATTCACCCCTTATGTCTATGCCCATATGACCAAAGAGGGATGTTGCTATAACCGCACAGTCTTGCCACCCTGCCAAAAGGGGTCTGAACCTAGATATGAAGTCGCTCCTCCTCAAGAAATTCATCTTTTGGGACGAATACAAGAGGAGGAAAGCATTAAATAGGAAGGTGACCAAGACCTCTTGGATGCCCTCACTCAGGTCAAACAAGCTCTAAAATAAAAAAACACTACATTAAGCTTGTACAATCTAATCATGACATCTATCCCACACCGTGAGGCTCTGATCTGCATGTTGATAGCGATTCCAGTCAATGAAGACATGCTAGCAGAAGAGGAAGAAATCCACTCGATCATGCTTCCCTCTGCAACTGTAGAGCCAGAACTATCCCAACTGACTTTCAGCAAAAACTCCAATTCATCACACCTATTCATCATAATTCAGGTTGGCCAACACTAGATTTGAAGGGTACATGTTGATGATGGGACTGCCAAAAACATCATCTCCTTCCCTATCATGGACAAGTTGGGCTTGGTCGACCAGATCAAACCCACAATGACATCATGCCTAAGGTTGTTCAATGGGGTGCAGGTCCTGGTGAAGGGCACAATCTACATAGACTTCATGGCAAGGGACCAGTTCCCCATGAACGCAACATTCATCATGGTTGAGGAAATGCCTTGGTTTAACCTGATCTTGGGAAGATCATGGTTAGCGTAACTTAGGGCTATCTCCTCACCTATACACAAGGAGATCCACCTAACATACGCAAGTAGGGAGGTGGTGATCTATGGTGATGAGGTAGCAGTGCAAGAAATCAATAACATAGACATGGAACAGGGCTCAGAGGTTATAACCTTTGAGAATGAAGTGCCTGTTTACACACACACTAAGCATACAGTAGGGGAATTAGCTCAACAGGTCAGTTTCTAAAATGAAAGTGAATGGGCTGAGTTGCTTTTCCAAGTGGGGGACAATGATGCAAATGAAGGCCCTGGAAAAGCACCTTGGCCTTATGCTATGCTCAACCCATGATGGGTCAAGAAGCAGCTACGCATAGCATAGCAACCCGCTACTTCTTGGCTAGTCGCCACCCTTTGTACATTACCATCTTTCGTTGTTTTCATCCAGCTATCTATGAAGGTTACCAGTTAGCCATTGTTCAAGTTGTTAATGTATCATCCCTTTAGCATGCTAAGAAGAGGCCCGAAATGGCCTAAAACTAAGCAGAGGCTCGAAATGGCCTAAAACTATACCTCCCCACCACTTGAAATGTCCTAAAACTAGCAGAGGCCAAAAATGGCCTAAAACTAGCACATAAAAGCATGAAAATTTTACATAAAACGTAACACGTAGACAATGCACAAGTTAGTGCAGAATCAATTTCTATTCCCAAAATTCTCTTATCTATATTCAAAATTGTTGTCTTTCAAGAAATGTTTACGAAAATTTTACAAAAATTCAAAATTTCAAAAAAAAAAGAGAATCTGATGCTATCATGGGTTGTCTCTACCTACATCATCTTTGTCACTTCTGCATCACCTCCTTTTGCATCACCTTCCCCTACTTTTTCCTCTACCAACTCTTCATTCCTTCCCTCTACCAGCCTTGCACCCTCATCTAGAGCCTACATTGTAGGAATGAAGTCATCAACTAAAGCAACAAATGCAAGCTACAACAGAGCATAAGCATTAATACAATAGAAAGCAACTAACCTAAGAGGGACCTGCATCCGTCTCAAAGGGTATCTAGTCTAAGTCGAGCCCGAGGTAGTGCCAAACCTTCTCTACCATGATGTCCACCCAATGCCTATTGCTTGGTTCAATGTCCATAACAACTCTCTCCCTTTCGATGATTGCCCACCTTGGTGGTCCTGGAGAAAAGGAGGCAGTTGTAGTCTCCCCTATGGGAAGGTCCACTTTCCACTCAGGAGATTCTGTAACCTTTACCTACTCTTTCAACTTGGCATAGGCCTCGAAAGCATCAATAGCATTTATGAATGCTTTATACATAAATTCCTCTATAGTAGAGTCCCTATACAGTTTATGAGTGGTGGAAAGTTTCAGTTTATACATATGTTTGGTTTTTCTGGGACTTCCCCCATTCATAAACCTTGGCACTGAAATCTTTCAAATCCTGACATTTCTAGGCCAACAAGTCTATTTGCATCTATTGTTCCATTATTTCATGGGTGGCTTTGATGTTCTGACATGCAATAGTCCAAAATCTCATGTAATCTATCACAGCCATGTGCCAGTCCTCATTATTAGTGTCACAGGCTATGAGGAATTTGTTCCTTGACTTGAGATCAGCCTTGGTACTTAGATCAGCCTTCTCTTGCTTAGCTTTTTGGACCCATTTCCATAGGTCCTCGTTGACGCACTTATACTCCCACAAGAAGCATGCCAAGTGCAGAGTACATTTGCAAGCCTCGTCGTATGCACGATGAGATACCTTGGTCACTTCAGGCAGGAATGTAGGCACAACACTGACTTTCAAAGGTTATGCCAAGTCCCATTTGAGCCAAGAGGCTTCCATGACACAAAGAGCATAGTAGTCATATTAGCATAACAACATGAAAGCACCTAAAACTACTACTTACCCATGTCAGGGTCCACCTGCTGAAGGCAGCTGATCATGTCGTCGATGATTCCTTGCATAAATGCCATCTTATTAGGGATCTCGGCCCATGATTTCACATGAGTCAGAGGAGGTCCTACGACATCAACACTGGTTCCTGTCACATAACTAAACATATCAGCAATGGTTGAAATGGACTATGACAAGGCAAACATATTACCAAACTCACTAGCATCGAATTACGGTCTCCCTTCCTGCTGATGAAAAATGATGGCGGAAGCCTTGGCAGAAGTTCCTTTCAACTCTGTATGGGCTTCTTCTTCAAGCACTGGTGCCTTTCCTTTTGAGAGACTAGTGGCTTTTTTATTTTAGGGAGACCCTTCTTTGTCTCCAAAATGGCCCTCCTCGTTAGTAGGAGGATTCTTCCTAATGACAAGAGCCCCTACCTTAGCGATAGGAGCCCCTTTCTTCTTGATTAGGGCCCTCTCTTCTGAGACTGGGGCCTCTGTGTCTTTATTCGTTGCCCCCATCTTAGGGGTTGACACCTATTCATTGCCCCCATCTTAGGGGCCAACACCTCTTCGTCACCTTCTTCGTCTTCCTCTTGTTCTTCTAGTAGCAAAGAGACATGTTCGCATTAGCTCAAAATACATTAGCTTAAAGTAGGTGCTACGCTAGCACAGCATAGTAGGCATTAACAAAGTAGGTAAAGAAACAGACACCAAAAAAAGCGTTTACCAATGGGGGTTGTGTCCTCTACATTTTAAGCTATAGTCTTCACCCCTCCTCTTCCTCCATGCAAAGGGTTTTCTTAGCTGGAGGAGGCCTCTTCTACTGTAACTTACTAGACATAGTCTTGGCTATGAGATGTTCCCCCCATGACATGCTACTGGCTATAGTGAGGGGCATCTCTCCTATGCTGTCTTGGCCACGAAAGTTGTGGGCCACCTGATCCTTAGTCATCATAGAGAACGACTCCCTAATTATTTTTGGGGGATCTTGAGCTTAGGTGATCTAGAGAATCTAGCAGATCCATGGTCTGGAAATCTGATTGCAATTTCGTCATTCTCTTGAACCATCAAAAACTCCACAAAACACTTTCGATAGGCTATGTAAAAGGTAGAATGTATGTTGGAAAGGGACTCCAGTTTCATATGGAGCCCCAAGATTTTAGTCTACAAGCCTTTACACAAAAAATTAGCCCTCTTGTAGCAACCTCCTCTTCCATGACCTCACGCATTACCTAGGTCTGCTCAATCCCCAGGACCTTCCCTTGGGAAAGTAGCTTGGGGAATGCACAAGCATGGAAGACAGGGTAAACCTCCCTAGCAGGTCCTACTTTAAGCTTCTCCATGGGAAGCCCCTTTCACTCCTTGGCAATGCCTAACCACTCCTGGATGTCCTTCTTCTAAAGGCTTAGCTCCCTCTTTCCCTTTGAACCTATGAGGATGTCATCAGCAGGGACACTGAAGAGGTCCACGAATAACTAGTCATTGATTTCAATGACCACCCGTATGCCCTGTATGCGCGTGTAGAAGTAGCCCGCCTTGTTAGAAAAGGAGTCGACCAGGAAGAGAATCCTGGAGGTAGGAACGGTCAAATTCGGGGCCAGGAATAGATCCATAAGCCCAGCCTTTTGGATATTCTGGACTAAAAATTCCGAAGGCACACCATTTATCTAGTGTTGGCTCATATCGACTTCTCCATACTTGAAGTAGATGTTTGCCTCCTGTGTCTTGGTGGTTATCACTATCACCTCTGGGGCCTTTTTTGCCCCTGCAATAGTTTTCACAAGAAACTTTTAGCATAAAAACAAAGAAATCCTAAATATTGCAAAGACACTTAAGAATGCAACACTTACTATTTAGCCTGCCAGGTCTGTATGGTAACGGGAATGATGGAAGACTAAAAAGAACTTATTCAACGGTGATCGATTTGAATGGTGCCCACCCCTCATCCAGCCAACCAGACTCCTTGCACTAATCTTAGGGAATGGGGTATAGGTCTAGGTAGGTGTGTTATTCACCCCCACATTGACCAATCACACCTGCATGCAAGTTCTCAGTAGAAGAGAACTCCTGCAAGGATATCCGTGCTGTAGTTAGTAGACTTGTTTAGTCGTGAAGCCCTTGTTGATGTAGAACCTGATAAAAAAACATACTATTAGCATTTGGCCAATATGGAAACTATCACATAACACAGTAGAACAGGGCTACAAAACTCACTTGCCAGCACAGTAGATGGTTTCTGGTGGGTTTTTGAAGCATGTTGCCATATAACATTCAACGAAGAGTGTGTTGTAAGGATGGTAGTAGTTGTACTCAGGCATATCCAAGATCCAAGCTAAATTCCTTAATCATCTGGGGCATTGACTGGATCCTTCTCCCTGCCTGCTAATGATTGCCCCATCCTTCAAAAACCTTAGGATGCCCTGGCTTTCCCTAGGCAATATGGCTTCTTTTTTGATGGTTGCCTCTTCCTCCTAGAGGTATGACCAAATGATCACACTAAAGTGTTGGAGGAGGTATTGTAGGAACTTATGTGCTCCTTTCCTAAACCATACCCCCTACTCCCCCACATGTATCTAGGGAGGAGGAACATTGGCCATAGGTTTGCCTACGTAACACAGAACCCCTGCAATTTCTAAGATAATTAGAATTGGCCTTAGTCCCATCCTGCACAACATAACTAGCAAGTATCATCATCATGTCCAAGTGCAATGCACCCACAACATAGGAATACCTAGCATTTCATGCATATAGCATAGCATAACCCTCTTCTTGCACATAATGTAGCAAGAACATGAAAGCAATAGCGTAGCAAAAATAGCTTAGCGTAGCAATAAATAAATTAACCCTAACAAGGTAATTAACAATACACCCTAGAAAAATAAGTATTGCACTATCGCATCATGCATGGCCAAACCCTCTTGAGGGTCCTACACTACACCATTCAAAAGCCAAGTAAATTAAGCTGTCCAAACCCCCATGGTTATGAAAACTATAGCGATGGCCATTTAGGCAACCTTACATGTAATGATAGCATAGCATTTATGCATCCACCATGGTAGAAATGGAAACAGCGGTGATGCAAAGGCCAAAAAAATGATAGAAAACATAAATGACTAAGACTAGGATGAAAAATGAAAGCTAAAAACAAAAAATGGTAACAGAATTGCAAAAAAGTAGAGGAAGCATAGTAGCCTACCAGGTTAGTGGCATGTCCTCCTACGCCGCAATGCATACTTGTGTCATGCGTCCTAGGATTTTCTTCACCTCCTCAACCTTTGAAAGTGCCAAGCGAGTACGTTCCTTCTTTAGAGCCATTGTCCTGCTTGCAAATGTTTCCTCGTTGCTATGCAGAAAATCGCCTTACTCACTATTAGCACAATCGCTTTGTGCTCCGAAATTACTTTCTGCTCTGAATATGGGCTCTACACTTTTACGGTGAGAATGAAAAGATTACAAGGGTTTAATCCCTATTTATGGCCGTAATGGTGAAAAGGGGAAACTTGCCACTCTCTCTCTCCATTTACTGCAGAGTTTGTCATGCAGCGTAACATGCTCCCCATGACATCGTAGCACTGTTGGCATTAAAACCTTGGCATGCTTCTATCCAACTATTTTCTTTTCCAGAAAACAAAAGAATAATATACCTTTTTTGTTAGGGTCTGAAAAGACCTTAAACTAGCAACCCCGGCATAGTTGCGACTTTCGTTGTCCGAAAAGACCTTAAACTAGAATTCTTAGCGTAGCGTTCCACTCTAGTTAATGGTCTGGAAAGACCTTAAACTAGTAATCTTAGCATAGTAGTGACTTTGACAGTCCAAAAAGACCTTAAACTAGTGGTTTTGATCTATTATACATTCGTAGTCTACAATGATGCTAAACTACCAATTTCACGTTTTTGCATTAGCATTTTTGCATTTTTTAGTAGTTTCACGTTCTCATATCAACAGTTTTACATTTCTTGTTTTAGCAGTTTTGTGTCTCCATGCCATATCAGTCTGCCATGACTTTAAACTAGAAAAACTTTAATCTTTACATCATACTTCGCTAGTTACATCTCGTCATTGCTTTGCAAGTTTTCGTTATACACGATTACTACCAACAGGTGCCTCTTAACCAGGCTTTCATCTCATTTTGGAAGGTTGAGAAAAAAATGGAAATCCATTGCGATCTCTCCATGCCTTTAGCTTTAGTAGGTCCACATGGCAAGCTTGCAAGATAGTTGAACCTAGACCTAATCAACTGGGGTCAACCACAACTAGCACCATAGCATCCTTAGAAACATCCCCAAACTAGCCCGAGCATCTAGTTTGAACCCTAGATTTAGAGGTTGAGGATGTAACTGAGGACCCTCTCATCGAGACACTTGTGACCATGTCCAAGGGGGAAGTAAAAACATTAAAACTTAGCTCCCTCCTAAATATGCAGATGCACGAAAATGTAGCCAAGATTCTGCAAGACAACATCAAAGTCTCCACATGGTCATACAACAACATGCCCGGCTTAGATCCATGGCTAATATAGCACAACATTGTCCTAGACCTACGCATGAAGGTAATCAAGCAGAAAGCTCGTAAGGTTAAAATAGAAATTGCACTAGCCGTAAGAGATGAGATCACCAAGCTATACCAAGCTGGCTTCATCCTTGCAGTTAATTACTCGGAATGGATGTCAACATCCTTGTGGTTTCTAAGAAAATGGGAGGAATACAAATCTGTATAGACTTCTGATATTTGAACAAATAAACAATCAAGGATGATTTCCCATTATCAAGCATCGATTAACTCATCGACACTACAGCCGGTCATGCCTTGTTATTCTTCATGGATGGTTTCTTTGGCTACAATCAAATTGGCATCAACCCATAGCATTAGCTAACAATGACCTTCATGAACCCATGGGGTACCTGTTGTTACACCATGATGCTTTTTGGACTCAAGAACACCGGAGAGACCTACCAGCGAGCCATGACTTACATCTTCAGTGACTACATCCTAGAGATGCTAAAAAACTACGTGGATGATATAGCAGTCAAGTCCAAGGAGGCAGATGATAACCCACGCGATCTAGGGGTAGTCCTTAAGTGTTTTCAAATGCATGATTTTTGCCTTAATCCTAAGAAGTGTGTCTTTGCAGTGAAAACTAGACACATGTTAGGATTTGTAGTGTCGAAGGTCAGAATACAGGTGGACCCTGACAAAGTTAAGGCCATCGTCAACCTGGCACCCCCTACAAACCTTAAGGAGTTACGTGGTTTGGAAGGTAGGGTACAGTTCATCCAAAGGTTTATACCAAAGTTAACTAACAAGTTACACCCCATGCAACATCTTCTAAAGAAAGGGGTTAACTTCGAATGGACAACCTAGTGTCAACAAGCCTTCGATGACTTTTAGAAAGAACTTTTGCACCTCCCAACTATGCATCCGCCACAGAGGAATAATCCTTTCTTCATCTACCTTCCCACATTTGACACATCTATCGTAGCACTATTATGTCAGAAACGAGATGAAAAATTTGAGATACCAGTGTATTATCTGAGTCATGCATTAATAGCACATAAGGGGAAATACATTGAAGTGGAGAGGAATTTCCTTGCCTTAGTGTTTGCATTAAAAAAGTGGAGGCACTACCTGTTTCGTAGTATAATTAACATCATTTCTAAAAGCAACATACTCCGGGCTATCACTAACAACCTGTATGAAAGTAGCAAGATAGCCCAATGAAAAGCAATAACCACGGAGTTCAACTTACACTATGTGAGCCAATCATCGATGAAGGGTCAAACCATAGTGACCCAACTTACAGCCTCACCTATTGACGACCAGGAAACCATAGATCCCGAATTCTCAGACGAGCATGTTGGCACTATCAACATCGTCCCATTGCATCTAGAAGCTACTTTACACTTCGACAGCACCTCAACCATGTGAGGAGGTAGTGAAGCTACCATCATTATTTTTCCCTCTAAGGAAATGCACCTGTTTTCTTATCATTTTGCATTTCCCTACACCAAAAATGTGGTAGAGTATGAGGGGCTACTCAGAGGCCTCTTAGCTGCCCGAACACTATGCATACAAAACCTGGTGATTCACGGGGATTCACAACTAGTTGTGAATCAAATCACTGAGGTCTATGCTTATAAAGCTACACACCTACAACCCTACTACAATCTAGCAAAAAGCCTGCTTAAGCAACTTGCAACCATAGATGTGCAACACGTTCCATGCAATGAGAACACTGTGGAAGATGCCTTAGCAACCCTAGCACTAAATATTCCACCACAGTTATTTGCAAGTCTGCTAACTTCGATTATCGAATGTACTGAGCCTATCACTCAGGAGGGACACATGGCCTCTATTAGCACTACGGATACCTAGGAGTGGTACACCAACATTAAAGCCTACCTACAATATGGTGAACCCCCAAGCAAACTGACATCTGCCTAGAGAGATTTAATCTGTAAGCATGACCAGAAATATACACTCATGGAAAATGACATCATGTGTAGACGTTCCTATGACGAGATATTGCTGGCATGTGAGGGTGAGGAGTAGGCATGGAAGGTGATTAATAAAGTACATGAGGGACTATGTGGTGGACACATAGAACCTAGGGCTATGGCTACAAAAATTAGATGCCTAGGGTACTATTGGCCCCGTATGGAGCATGACTATCTATCAAAAGTCAGGATGTGTGACATGTGCCAGAGATACGCAAATCTTATACATGTTTCACCTACGAAGCTGCACCCAACACAGATCATGTGGCCTTTCCAACGATGGGGACTAGACCTCATAGGACCTATCACGCCTAAGTCCTTTGTAGGGCATAGCTTCATTATCACCTCCACTGAGTATTTTGCTAAGTGGATGGAAGCTATTCGCCTAAGGAATACAAAATCACAGCAGGTTTTCCATTTCATTCTTGACAACATCGTGACAAGGTTTGGGATTCCGATGACTATTGTAATCAACAAAGGACCACAGTTCAGTAGTACAGAAACCCAAACCTTCTGTAGCAATCTAGGCATCAAGCAATCATTCTCCTTCCCATATTACCTACAGGTGAATGGGCAAGTGGAGGATACAAATAAGTTCATCATCAACTGTTGAAGTAGATGCTTGAAAACAACAAGAGGCGGTGGCACAAGCAAATCCTCTATGTTCTATGGGCCAAGAGAACGACATGCAGGACTGTGACAAGTAAGATCCCTTACAATCTCATTTATGGATCTGAAGCTGTGTTGCCTCTTGAGCTGCAAGTACCATCACTTTAGATGATCCTATCTGATGTCATGAGCGAAGCCCAAAACAATGAGTTGAGAATTATCGACCTTGATTGAATAGAGGAGGAGTGTGCACAAATGTTGAGCTACATAGAGCACTACCAAAGCAAGCAACAACAAAAGCACCATGCAAACCCACATCAACGGCTAATATAGAAGGGAGACCTTGTCCTCAAGGCAATCCGTGAACATGTGAGAAAATTCTTAGCCAACTGGGAAGGCACATACATGGTCACCAAAGCCTTTGGAAATGGAGCCTTCAAGCTGGCAAACATGGATGGCAATGAGTTCGCCAACCCGGTGAATCACTGGTACCTCAAGTCATACTACATCTAAAGCATGAACACAGTAAGCTCGTCCTTGGGTCATGACGTTAAACTGGCACAACAACATGTCTTCCATGACATTAAAATGGCACAGCCTGTCCACTATAATGTAAAATTGGCAAAGTTGATGAACATACACTATGACGTTAAACTGGCACAGCTCATCCGCTATGACGTTAAACTGGCATAGCTCATCCGCTATGATGTTAAACTAGCACATCTCATCTGCTATTATGTTAAACTGGAAAAAATTGTCTACTACAATGTAAAACTGGCACAACATGTCTACTATGATGTTAAACTAGCACATACAGTTTGCTAGGACCTTAAACCAGCACATATGGTCTGCTAGGACCTTAAATGAGAAAAGTGGACTGTTGGGACCTTAAACATGCACATGGTCTACCAGGGTCTTAAACTAGGATCGTGGCAAGTCCCCAACATGAATATGCACCAAAGCGCACATCAAGCAAGTGTGTGTACATCAAGAAAGTGTGCACATGTCAAGCGAACATGCACACATCAAGCAAGCGTGCGCTCATCAAGCAAGCACGCATGATGCCAACTTAAGGTGCGAAGTTGCAATTCTAGAATGTAGTTCACGATGCAATGAGAACACACTCTGGAACATATGTAATTCTATCATTCTTGGCATCCTACTGATCCCCCAGAGATGTCGTATGACATCTCACTCACCCCCTAGACCTACTGTTGCCACAGCCCATTGTCCTAACGGTAGCTCCTTGGTCAGTGCCTGCTGTTGGAGTTCCAGCTGTATTGTGGCCCAGCCACAATATTGTTACCCTCTAGCTCCCTACCAAAGCCTAGGCTCACACGATGTTTAGCTATGTGGTAGCTAATCCCATAGCTGAACTTTGAATACATGCCTTCGGCAAGGATTCTTGAGCATCCACACTCACAGCAACTCCCCACTCCTTCGATGCCAGTTACTCCACATTGATGCTACTAAGGTCGCTGCTGGCCTTTCTACTTTGGACACCATACACTAGCACAAGTGTCCAAGAACTTCAACAATTTCTACCACAAGCAAGACCTTTATCCTCATTTTGCATCGTGGTTGTTTCTTTTGGTTCACTCTCTGTCGTGTTTGCAAGGTGTGATCGAAGGTGCGTCTCACCACAGCAACAAATGCTACATCGTTCTAATGAGTCATCTTGACTAGCTTAGCTACATTAGAGTACACATCCTACTCCTCCACTTCATTTTCCTTGTCACTCCACATACCCATGATCCACGCTCCCCTCTCTTTCACAAGCTTTTCGAACATCTGTCAAGCCCTCCTATTTTCTCAATTGCAAAACCCATGATGTGCATAACACAGCTCACTACATGGGAAGCATTTGTAGGTAGGTTAAAGCCCCATATAGATGTAACACAACTCATTCTGGGAAAGTTAAACCTATCATATAGCTTGGTTGTTCACAAATGTAAATAACAAGACAGCAAAAGGTAAAATCATAAGAGAGCATAACCCATTTTGCAATCACCCTCACTAAGCATTTCGATGAGAGATCGAAGGTCAGTGAAACTAAAGATGAAGACTCGAATGACTCCCTCACGAGCACTCTGACGAGGGACTCTGCTAAGCCTCATCTTCACACTTTTCTCAAACCTTCTTCCTCACTGCTTCTTCCTTCCCCTCGCAAGAAAACCAATGCAACACTCTCAAGCACAACTAAGAAAATCCTTGATGATCAACGAACAACAATGTTAGCTCTTTATCTTCCATGCTATTTCGTATTCTTTATCAACATCTCTTGGGCCCATCCTCTAGACATCGACAAAGAGGGATCAATGAAACACCCCATAATTCGAAGGCATCCTTGCTTCATTAGGCCTTTGCAATTTGCGTAGCATCATGGTAGTCCTGCAGGAGATGGATGCTCTGATGTTCAGACTATCCAAGTTTTCTACCCCAAGTGTCAATAGGCTAAACAAATTCTACAACCTTCCCACCTGAGTAGTTCACCCAACTGACAGCGTAGTTAGGAGCAATGCATGGAATTGTTGGCAGTGCTCAGAATGTACAAAATAGTTCAACAAGTTTTTTAAGTTGAGGATTTTTCTATGCTACACTATGTTATGTAGTGTAGCAGGCTTCAGAAAATGATTGCAGAATGAAGCACTTCAACAAGTTTTCTAAGTCAAGGAGTTTCTATGCTACGCTATGTAGCGTAATAGACTTTAGAAGGCATTTGTAGAAGTGAAGTGCTATGATATGCTATGCTATGCAACGTAGCATAGCATAGCAAAAGCTAGACGGTTAGTCCCCTTGCCCGACTTCAAGTCCTTCAACAATGTCTCCTTCTGTCAGAAAGCAGTGAACTTGGCCATGTTGGCTACTATGCTATGCTGAGCTACATGGTGCAGCAAGGCATAACAATTATGTGAAAGTGACAGAAGGCAACTCAAAAGGTGGGATCAGCAAGTTTGCAAATTTCACAATGCAAAAGGTAAATTTTTCATATTGGCGATGTCTTTTTGGACTAAGGCCAACTGCTATTCTATGCTACACTACGTAGCATAGCATAGCATAGCAAATATGTAATAAATAGTCAGTGTGCTTCAAAGGCTTCCAAAACATGCAGCGAGATGCATAACAAGATGCTACGCTATGCCAACATGCTATGCTACAAAGCATAGCACAGCGTAGAAAGTTGTTACACCACATCAATGCACTTCACCTAATTGCACCATTGGCACACATCTCCAAACTCTGACGATGCAATTATGGCATGGCAGGCTTGCAATTATGGAATGGTAGGCTCGTAATTACAATGGTCATGCATGTCCAACGATCATGCACGTCCATGTAGCATAGAAAAGTCAATGCGGGCCCAAGGCACATGGTGTCCACATTGTCCCTTTCGCATGCCCTCGACCCTATAAATACCCCAATGAGCAACACTTAGAGGGACTTTTGAGGAGCTGTTCAGTCTTATTTTTGGCAATTTTGCTGGCTGACAAGAAAACATGTTAGCACTGTAACCTTGAGCATTGTAAGTTTTCTGTTTTACATTGTAAACAGTTAGCATTCTCAATTGGCATTTGGTTCTGCTCTTTTCTATCACCTTGGTAGCATTTCGCACTGTTAACTCCTGAGTCCATGTTTAAGCATACAATTATCTTACTCTAGATGTCTTGATTACCTTTGGCATCTCTGCGCCTCCCAATGTCGCACAACCAATTGTATCAACCTTAATGAAGTGAATTCATAATCTTGAAGTGGTGCACTTTCCTAACTACATTGTACTTTATTTTTCCTTGCTTATCGTTTCATTTTTACATTGTTTTCCTATCCCTCTCACATTTAAAGTTATCATTTTATGCTAGAGGTCTTGTTTTGAAATCATCCATTTACAAAAGGTTATATTAACAACGACTAAGCCCCTGTCTAATCTACCAAACCATTTAGGGCACCCCATTTCTATTTTTATCTAGCACGGCCCTCACATGGATCTGGGGTTAAGACTGCTGTAGCTGATGACCCATCGGTGTTTTCCAGCCACTGACATTTTTGGTCACTACACATTTGTAGGTAGGTTAAATCCCCATGTGGATGTAATGCAACTCATCCTAGGAAAGAAAAACATATCCTGCAACAACAAGGTTATTTGCAAATGAAAATGGAAAAACAGCAAAAGAAAAGTGTAGAAGAGCAAAAGCTTATGCAAAAAAATGTGCCTAAAACAAATGGAACATTAGCTATTTCATAGTGACCATCTCTAAGCATTCTGACGAGAGGTCAAAGGTTAGTGAAATAAAATATGACTATGCAAAAAATTCCCTCACAAGCATATCTATGAGGAACCCTGCTAAGTTTCATCTTTACCTTTCCTGAACCTGCTCCCTCTAGTTTAACCTTTCCCCTTTCCCTACACAGCAATCCCGTTACTCCCAAGCATAGCTAAGCGACATCTTGGTAATTACCAAAGAGCGATGTTAGCGTCTTATCTTTCGTGGTGTTTTGTATTCTTTGTCAACGTTTCTCAGCTCTAACCTCCAAACATCAACAAAGAGGGACCAATGAAACACCATAAAATTTTGAGGCACTAATGCTTCACTAGGGTCTTGGAACTGAGAGAAATATTTCCACAAGTGTAGCATCATGATCATTTGACAAGAAATGAATGCATTGAGATTAGACTGTCCAGTCTGGCAAGTTTTCTACCTCCAAAGCTAACAGGCCTGATGGACTCTCTTCCCTGCCCACCTAGAAAATTCACTTGGCTAACAGTTTACTTAGAAACCATGCTAAGAGTTGTTGACGGTGCTCAGGATGGAAAAAACTGTTTGGCAGGTTTTCTAGTGAAGAAGTTTGCTATGCTACGATACACTATGTAGCATAGAAATCCTCGGAAGGTAGTTGTTTAGACATCCAAGTGCAAACTGTGACAGAACAAGGTGCTACACTATGTAGTGTAGCACAGCATAGCACAGCATCACAAAGACAAATTAGAAAGGCCCAGCTTACCAAGTGGTTCCAATGAAGAAATTGCACTCGGCAAGCACTTCGGCCTCCAAAACCGGTTGCCTTGTTTGACTTCAATTCCTTTAGCAAAATCTCTTCCTATAAAGTGGCAGATTAAACAAAAAGCAGGATATGTTGGCTGCTACGCTGTGCTATGCTACATAGCATAGCACAACATAGCAACAATACCAGAGAAGCAAAAAGTGTTTCAAATGCAAGTTTAGCAAGTTCAATGGCTTCCCTTCACAAAGAGAAAAGGTTGCTGTTGCTAGCATAATCAAGTAGTGTAGCACAGCATAGCGACAATACCAGAGAAGAAAAAAGTATTTCAAATGCAAGTTTAGCAAGTTCAATGGCTTCCCTTTACAAAGAGAAAGGGTTGTAGTTGCTAGGATAATCAAGTAGCGTAGCACAGCATAGTAACAATACCAGAGAAGCAAAAAGTGTTTCAAATGCAAGTTTAGCAAGTTCAATGGCTTCCCTTCACAAAGAGAAAAGGTTGTAGTTGCTAGCATAATCAAAAATTTAAACAAGTGTTTGCAACTTCAACACAAGTCATAGATAAAACTAGCTACTATGCTATGCTATGCTACATAGCATAGCATAGCATAGCAAAGATGCAAACAAAATGAAATTCTTCAAAAGTTAACCCCGCATGTTCCAAGGCCTTTAGAAAAAACTAGTGACTTCAACGCAAGTTTCATTTTCAAACTAGTGACTACGCTGTGCTACGCCAACATGCTACGCTACATAGCATAGCACAATGTAGCAGATAGCTACGCTATTTCAATGTGCTTCATTTTTCTCTTGCATTGTTGGCACACCAAATTCTAGCATGTGTAGTTTTGGCAACATAGTTGCAGCGTAGCAAGTTCACAATCAGCTTTGCACATCCATGTAGTACAGGCACATCAGCATCTTGTTGGTCTAGGACACATGGCATCCAAGCGTCATTTCTCATGTGCTCTTGGACCTATAAATACCCTGATGAGCAATGCTCAAAGGGTTGGAAAATTTTGGTTGTTGGCAATTTGTTAGCTTTTTTTGTTGTTTTTTTTTGCGAGAGCGGTTGAAAATTTGTTAGCAAAATTGGAAAGTTGGCTTTTGAGCATTTTTCATTATTGGCTTTTAAGTTTGCATTCAAGAGCATAGTTGGCTTACTTTGAGCATTCTAGTTACCTTTGGGATCTCTATGCCTCCCAGTGTTGCACAAACAATTGTATCTATCTCAAAAAAGTAAATCCATGATCTTGAGGCGGTGCATTTTCTAACTCCAGTTTCCTTTACATTTCTATTCATTATCATTGCATTTTACATCATTTCTACCCCATTGCATTTAATAATTGTTATATAACACTACAAACATCGTTTCCAAATTAAACATTTATGTAAGGTTAAGTTACATCGATTAAGTCCCTTTCTGATTGAGCAGACCATTTAGGGTGCCTCGCTTTTGTTTTATCTAGCATGGCCGTTGTACGAATCCAAGGTTAAACTGTTCACCCAGCAACCTCTTGATGTTTCCAGCCACCAACATTTTCGGTCGCTACAGTGGTTATAACTACCACCCACCCGTTTTTCACATAGATGGGGCCCACAGTAGAACCTCAAGTAACCTATGGATCACATAGTCCTTTTATCCCTTTTGTGCCTCAAATATTGGCACAAACTTATTTTCCATTATTTAGCCCATTTACAACAATGATGACCCAACCTCTCGCTTCAGTGCCACAACCAATTATGACACCACAAGCCTCTTGGCTCATATCCCAACCTTTTATGCAAATACCATAACCCCTAGGGGCATCCTAGGGACCAGATCAAGCTTTCCAAAAGAGCATGGACTTAACAAAAGAGATGTAGAGGCTCAAGGATTCCACATCCTAGACCATTAAAATATATATTTCTACCAGGATGATCCCATTGATCTTGTGGTTCCATAGCTAAATCTTCCCCTAGGTGTCCCTATAGCTCAATTTACCAAATACAATGATGGAGGTGATCCTAAATCACATCTTATAACCTTTTCTCTGAGTGCTTATTACTATAAGCTTGGCCACACATGATAACGTAGATTTCCCCTATGTATTTTACAAAAAAAGCTTTAGATTGATACCATGTCTTACTAAGAGGATTCATATCCTTACTTGAAGATCTAATTTCATGGTTCGTTAATTGTTTCAAGTACAACTTGAAATCTAACACAACCCTTGATCAACTAATGAAGGTCAAGTAAGGACCCATTGACCTAGCACAAAAGTTCATACAATGAATGAATGCTTTACTTAATAATATTTTGGAACCAATAGCTAAGAATCACCTTCTAGGTATATTCAAGAGGGTGGTTAATGACTTTATGAAGTTAAAATTGTACTACTTAAATTCATAGTCACTTAGTTAGGCCTTCTCCCAAACTAAGAACATAGAGGATGCTGCAGAAGCTAGCCATGACCTAATCTATGTGGCATACAAGAACCAACATTCACAAAGGATAAGCAAAGAGGGAGACAAAATAATGTAGTTGTGGACACTATGGCAAAGGTAAGCAAGGCAACCACCTAAGGGACAAGAATGAACAAACCCAAATCCCTTGCCAACAATAACCAACCCTCAACATCTAGGACCTCTACATCAACTACCGTGAGGCCTAACTTTGAAAGAAAAGATCAATCAAAGTATAATAGGCTACCATTAAAGGCATCATACCTCCATAACCAACTATTGATGAGTGGAAGAATATAATATAAGCATATGATGGAAAATGCCTAAAAGAGGCATGAGAGGCTATGCAAGATAGCCAAAGACCCCACTCATGCAACCAAAGATGACCCTCTATTGCCTAAATGCTTTAAACCTGATTGTTTCTATCACTATCATCAATTATTAGGTCATGATACTGACTTTTTCCTTATGCTAGAAGATGACCTATAGAATATGATAGAAAAGGGTGAATTGGTGCTTGACATCTCTAACCTAGTTAGGCCATAGAACCACTGACTGCATGCCTACAAGAATCCATTAAATGCCAACAATAGCCCATATACCATAATGACATTTAATGTTAACAATGACTTTGAAACACCACCAATTTCAGGCTCTTATAGTTCAATGGCAGATTTTTCTAATTGTCAAAACTTGGAAAATTTTTTTCTAAGTCTGTTGTTACACTTTGTAGTGTAGACAACATAGCACACCTGAAGTCCTATTTTTTGCAAAATTTTTCTAGGCCTACTTGCTACGGTCCCCAGAACAACCAATGTAGCATACACTTCCATGGCTAGTCTGCAAAAATGTCAAACTAGAAGTAGTTAAAGGTTACTTGGGATGGACCAAATAGTTCAACAAATTTTCTATCACCTAGACTGTCAAGCTTGCTATGCTCTCTAGCTTGCCTAGCTTGACACATTTCCTAGTTGCTAGTTCACCCAAGTACCAAGCTAGAGTTTGTTAGTGGTGCTCAGGATGGAAAAAATAGTTTAGCAAATCTTCTCTCAAGTTGTCACACTCTACTATGCTACACAATGTAGCAAGCTTGTCATAGGTTTTAAGGCCAAATTTTGCCTAAGTGTTGGACAAGGATTTGTAAAGCTATCTCAACATGAAAGATGCATTTGGCACATTTTCTGACTTCCAAGGCTACCTACCCTACTACATCCTAGAGTATGGTTAATGTGCCATGAAAAAACATTGTAAATTTTTCTAAAATTTATCAAAGTACTCATGGTACACTATGTAGCATAGACAACATGATATGTGTGGCATGTCAAAATTTGCAAAATTTTACTAAGTGTTCATGCTATGATTTGCTATGTTATGTAGCGTAGCCACCTTGACACATGGAAAATACCTTCGAAAGCCTTCAAAAAGCCTTAATAACTTAGCATCAACCTTCATCTTAGCTTTGAAGTGCCTCTAGTGGCCAAGATCAGTAGTTTGCATTTCTTTTGTACCCCCCATTAATCCCAAAACTATCCCTATGCTTGACCTGACTCAGAAGAGGGGGAAGATGTAGTCCTGGAGTGTAGTCTTCAAGTTGCATTATTTTTTACATTTTTTGTAGGTGCATGGTGGTCTCTCAGACTCTGGCACATGTAGTTCAAGTAGTGTGGTCATAGTTCAATAGTCTCTGGGTACCTTTTCCTATCCTACAGAGTGTGACACTTTGAGCATAGCATGTTAGCATGACCCATCCATGCCCATGCCACATGGCACCCAGGCCACGTGGTGTCTAGTCCATATCTCACACCAACCCTATCCCTATAAATATCCCAACATTCAGCATTTTAGGGTTGGAAAATCATAAGAGGATTGAGCATTTGAGCATTCTTAGCATTTGTGCTACTCTCGAACTTGAGCACTTGAGCTTCACACCTTGGCAAGTACCATAATATAGTCTTCCCTTACACCTGCAGAGTATGATGACCACCAACCCAATAGTTTCAGCCTCCCTCATAGCTACTAGCACCACGTCCCTAATTTCCTAGTGACTATGATGATGCTGGTACACTACCATTGTGCCTATTTGATGCCACATACCATTTCACATTTTGGTCAAGTAAAAGTTATGCTTCTTAACTTTGGGGTAGTACATTTCTCCACTCAAACTCTTGTTCCATTTTCTTTCTTAGCATTTCCTTCAAATTTTTAGCATATATTTCACATTTTTCTACTTTCAATATGCATTTTCATATTTATGTTATTATTTTTAGGCTGAGACTCTATTGTACACTCTTTCTTGTTGTCCTAGCTCCCACATGTAACGCTCTATAAACCCCCTTTTTACAAATGGTTATTATTACACCACGTAAGTCCCTATTTGATCAACCAGACCATTTAGGGTACTCATTTCCATTTCCCTAGCATCACCCTCATATAGATTTGGGGTTACATTGTATGCCTGTAGACCTCTTAGTGTTCCAACCACTAACATTTTTATACATCATAGTTTTTGGTGCTAGAAGGAGGGCCTCCCATTCGTTCTGTGTGCAACAAGTAATCCCACATGATTTTTGCACCCCCATCACTAGTAGAAAGTGAGCATAGACATAACATACCTATGGACCTACCATGGTAGTAGCTAGATCATAGCCCAGTGTAGGAGTTGTCTACATATGGGCTAATGTAGATTGGTCCCAGTTGATGGTTCCCCTGGAACCTTGTAGGACGAAAAGCCCAAACTATGTGCATTGCATTCACCTCTAAGTGTTATGTAGAGCGTGACAACCCTATGAGTGTAATAGTCCCTCAAAGCATGATGAGTGTAATGCCAAAGATAACCGTTTTTTAGTGCTCCTAGACTTAGTCATTTTTGATTTTTTTATAGTTTTCATACTTAGCTATTTTATTTTAAAGTTTTTTCTACTTAAACATTGTTTTTATAAGTATCTTCTTTTCTCACATCTTTCCTACACAACAAAAATGAATCCTATTAACACATTAGTTGTTTCTTTTAGCAGAAGGTGGCTCACCCCATTCAACATGTGGGAGACATTAAGCAACCACCTAGGTTGGTGCAACCACAATAGTAGTCTCTTGGACTATGATACTAATTGCCCAAACATAGGGTGCTTAATGATGAACGATACAACTTCTTGTGTGCAAATCTTTGGGCAATTTTTTCATTGGACCATTAAGAAATGGAACCAAAGCATAGTTTTAAAATCATCCAGCAAAATAGGAAGGAGTTCTTTCCCATCCATAATGCAGTTATACCGCTCATTGAAAACTTTAAGTGGATCTTGGACCAATTTGTTAGGGTGAGTGGGCCAAGAGAGTAGGATGCAACATCAAACTATGATGAACCCCTACAAGATGGGCAAGTGAAGTTTGAATCCCACTTTGACAATGGCATACTATTCTATGTCTCAGTCCCATAGCCTACCTCTATTTTCTTGCTACATTAGTCATAGTCCTCTACCTTCTTTGAGGTAGCTGTGACACTTCCACAGCCCAAGACTTTACTAGTGGTAGCTAGCCACTAACTCCTGCCCATGCAACAGAACGTAGGACCTTCTACCACTTTTCCATTTGTCATTTCCTCATAATCTATTCATTTTCATAGCTGGCATTTGTGATGCTAATGCTTCCATATGTGCACACCATGCCAATATTGTAGCCACAGATAAGCCACATTCTTGTTATCCTAGCCATATCAATCCCACCACCAACAATAGTGCCAACTTGAACTATGTGGTGGGCTACAACATTTGTACCAACTGTACAACTATCCCACATGTTGTAGTACACATAACAACAAACTTACCAAGCATCACATGTGATGGAACAACCCATAACAAGGATATGGGCCACTTCGATAGCACCACCATTGGCATAGCCGATGTAACCCTCTATGACATCTCCAAGTTTGGACTATGCATTCCAACTAATCCAAACTCTCATAGAGGAGGTCAAGCAACTTAAAGTGACCAAATTGGAAATGGTCCATGTAATTGACTTCTATCAAGACAATCTCATTAGCCCTATGGTTCCTCCACTAACACTACCTCCTAGGGTCCAACTCCCTTAGTTCACAAAATACAATGGTGAGGATGACCCCAATGCTCACTTAGTGACTTTCCATTCTGAGTGCTTACTACTACAAGCATGGCCACATGCAATCATCTACATTTTTACATGTATCTAACTAGCAAAGCTCTAGATTGGTATTGTGTACTTCCTAGAGCTTCCATCTCAACTCTAAAAGAGTTGCTAAGACAATTCATAACTTGCTTCAAGTACAAATTGAAGTCAAAAGCCATGCTAGATCAGTTGATGAATGTTAAACAAGGAGCACTAGAACCAATGCAAAAATTCATACAACATTGGAGCACCTCTCTTAATGAGATTCATGAGCCAATAGCTAAAACCCACTTGCTAGCCATTTTTAAAAATGCAATGATCAATTTTATTAAATCAAAGCTATACTATTTAGCCCCATGATCTCTTAGCCAAGCTTTTGATAAGACAAAGAGCATATAGAATGCAGTGGAGGCTAGTAGGGACCTAGCTTATGTGGCCTACAAAAATGCACATGCCAAGAAAGACAAAGAAAAATGAGAGGCCGCAACAACCATGGTAGCTATGGCTAAGGAAGCCAAACCCAACAACAACAAGTAAGCAACCAAGGCACCTAAAGCCTTGGCCAACAACAACAAAGCGTTGGATTCTAGCAATGTGGGAACCAACCAGCCCACATCATTAGTGGCTATAGGGAAAGCTCCCAAATTTCCAAACATTAACTGTAAGGATCCCTTAAAATACACCCATTTTCTAATCAAGCTATTAGACCTTTTGGATCAACTTCTTAGTGTTGGGTGCATTTACCACAAGAAAATGTTAGAAGATGAATGAAAGCACCATGAGAGGTACTATGAGGTCCTCCAAAACCCTTCTATAGTGATGTTCAATGAGCCAATGGTACCCAATAATTTTAGACTAGACTAGTTCTACAACTACCATTAGCTGCATGGTCACAACATGGATTACTGCATAGTGTTGAAGGATGGAATTCAATGCATGATTGATCAAAGAAAGCTAGTCCTTGATGAAAGTAATCCTATCCAGTTAGAGAACTAGTCCATGAAATTCTATAAGAACCCATTATATGCCAGTGGTGTGGGTTATATCATCAATGCCATTAGCTACCACATGAACCATTTGTGATTCATGTGCCCTCTAGTGACATTGGGTATTTACTGTCAATTGGGCCACAGGCCCCCTTTGTCATCAAGGCATCACCTTGGATGCCCATGACACCCTTTGTGGTTAGGGCCCCACAACATGTTGTGACAACAACCTAGACACCTTTTTTAATAAGGGTGTCAAAACATGTGGATCCCCCTTCTTCTCAGGGTTTGGTGGTGGGGACTACATCACGAATCACTTGCCTAAAGAGATGTGATGAGTGTCTAGATAACAAGATGGCTAGGGAATGCATAGAGCTAGGTCCTCCTAAATCCACTCCTTTGTTGGTCATTTTCCATGACCTCATCATCTTAGGCAACCAACATAGACAAGCATACCGACTCCTCTGACATGGATGTCCAATCCTCCTTGCCTAAGTTGATGCTTGTGAGGGTTTTCCCTTTCTCCATGGTTGTCCATGTGTGTGACCATGGTGATAATGTTGCAGAAGTGACCTCTCTAAAAGGAATAGTTATCTCTCTCTTTGGAGACTCACTAACCACTAGATGGCTCATGAACATTTTGTAAGCCTACTTTGCACCAATGGTGCCAAGGAATATTTCTTGACATTGAGGTTCCATAGACTCATCCCTGTATCTCTTGTGATAGGCTTCCTTCTCCATCTTGTAATGATGTTTGTGGTTCTTTTGAGTTTTTCTCCATCCATATACTTTTGCACTGTAATCCTTCCAATCTTGGTTTTTCCTAGCCAAGAGGTCCATCTACAATGTTGTTCAATGACCTCACAAGTAGCCTCATTCTTACCCTGAACGACTGACTAGTACTTAGCATAGTTAATCATAGTTGTATGATAGCAACTGTCTAACTTGTCACATGCTACCAAGAAGTTGTAATACAACTATAAGTCTTCCCCTCTAGCCCCCTAGCTTGCCTTTTATTCCTAGAGCTCTTGCACTTTCTTCCATAGTTCTCTTTCACACACCTACACTTTCACAATGCTCATGTGGAGTGCAGTGCACACTTTCTTGCCTCGTTGTATACAGGACAAGGGACCTACTCCACCTCAAAAGGGAACTTAGGAATACCATCATCCTAGAATACTCTATTCAGGTCCCATTTGAGTCATAAGATTGTTATCCCAAGTGGTGAAACATTAGCCATAAGATAAAAAGAATGAAAGAAAATAGGGAAAGGAAAAGGTAATGACAATAAAGTAGATGTATCCATCTCAAGATCTATCTATTTAAGGTGTTCAATCATATCATCCACTACACCTTGCATAAAGGCAAACTTATCTAGGGTTTCCATCCATGGTCATGTGCAAAAAGTAGATGTTGATTCTTGGCACTCAGTAGAAGCATTGGCTACTATAACATAAAGCATTTTATGACCATAAAAACAAAACAAAAAAGAAAAAAAAGATATAAAAATAATAAAATGAAAGTATAAAAATACATAAAAAATAGAAAAGAACACAATGAAAATGGCAGTGCAAATCTCCCACCCAACAAGCCCTTAGGGGTGAGAGTAGGGGGATTGCGCATCTACACATCATCAAACAAATGATCAAACTCACAATTCTCAAATTGGAACCTATCTTCTTTGAGTTCCCTCAATACTTTAGTGGCTTTCTCATCCTCCATGTGTCTCTTGGTTTAGGGGACATCATCCTCTAAAGGCTCCTCTTCTACTATAGGGGCCCTTTTGAATATGTTGCATAAATTTAAATTAGAATATCCAATAATAAATTCAGAAAAAATAGCAATGATGATAAGTAATACATACATACTAGCTAGTTCTAATCATGCGGTATGAAGTCTAAATTGCAACTTCTTGCCCCTTTCCTCAACTTTGCACGTGGGCTCCTCCATGAGGTGGGGCTTCTTGATTTGCATTTTTTACCTCATTATCTAACCAATGTGTATTGATCCTCTTGCTACGTTACCTATTGATGAGTGGCGAGGTACCCCTACACTCAACCATATGAATACGAGTGGTACATGCATGATCTGTTTGAACTCCACAGACTAAGTACCTAGATGCCTTATGGAAGACCTAAGGTTAATTAGTCATTGTCCTCCCAAACTCACTTGTATTTATCATGGTTGTATAGTTAAATGAGTTTGAGATATGTGATTTTTATATCTTTTCTCTTTTATCACCTATGCTAATGAGGGAAAGGATGAAGAGACTAAGTAACTAGCTTTAACTAACTAAGCCTTAATTACCCTAGCATCAGTATCCATTCCCACTTGTTGTTTCACACCCTAAACTAATGCAATGCTACTAGGATTACCAAACACTATTCCTTACTAGGATTACCAAGCGTAACGCACGTGCTCAAAGTGGTCGTACTAAATGCACTTAACTATGTGAGTTGAGGGTTGAGAGAGATTACATTAACTAATAAAGCATTTAAACATTTAACATTAATTAAATCCTATTTATCTTAGTCCATGCATTGCAAGGTTTATCAAAAAGTTCATCTTTATTTTCGTACACAAACATGTGCTCAGGTATAATATTTGTTTGAATAAAGATCCGTTCACTTTGGGACTCCTACTATGGGCACATGGAAATTATTCTAACTTTGGAATGGAAAAATGGCAAGAGTTTTGCTATGGTCTAGATCTAGATGGAGAAACAAGGGAGATCTACCTCTTATTTATAGATTTGGTGGCATGCTACGATATCGCAGGAGAAGATGCAATATCACGTATATGATATTGCATACGTGATATCGTGGCCCATGCGATATCATGTCCCATCATACCCCCATGACTGAATAAAAACTTGTCCTTGAGTTCCTTACAAAATATTGGGAAGGTATGGGATTATTGACTCAAATGGAACTAATCGTGAATGGGATGACATGTGAATGGAATATCATTACAAAACATGAAAAAACTAGTGTTCATGACAACAAGAGTGAACACTTTATACATTTGACATCTGACATTATTTGGTAGTAGAGAGAGAAGAGAGAAGAAAGAAGAATTCTATTGCTAGAAATGCCAAGATTGCACCTTTTGTTGTCCATCTATAAGCACACCATCAATCTCAATCCTTGCATAGCTGCTTCAGCACCAATCCATTCCAAGTGTTCCCTCCAGATCCAATCCGTTGTTGCATGATTGTCATCTGCACACACAACACAGTCTTATTTTAGCAAGGGTAAATGAATCACAATGTAGTTGATACCTTGCTTTGGTGAAAGGTCCATTGGCTGAGTTGTAGTATGGCTAATTGCAGATTCTGTAGATATGATATGGGTGACTACCGAAGGTGTAGGGCTTAGGAGAAAATCAAAAAAATTGGGTCAAGACCCCCATGAATAAGAGTGAACCTCTAGTAGTGATAGAATGGAGAAAGAAAAGGAACAAGAAAGATGGATAAAAAGATACAACTGTAACGTCGATGAAATGGATGTCAAGATGGAAATGAACAAAATAGAATTGATTGCAAAAATTTTTAAGGGAAAGAAATCAACTGATGAACCAAAGAGGAATGCTAGTGGGTCCTCCCCAAAGTAGGCTCATGTCCTTAATGCTCTGATATTCCCACATTCAAAGGGTCCGTAGGCTCTGGGAATGTCATCTGAAACAAGAGTTAAAGTCTTAACCACAAGAATTTACAAAAAAGAAAACAATGCGTCAACCAAAATATACACTAATGATACAACCAACAATGAGGTGAACAATGGAGAAAGAATGATGGACAAAAGAGGATGGAATGGAGTCTCAAGAATAAGGTGGTGTATATCCCCTTGTGTGTTTAATGATTAATGTGACTTAGTAGATCCCATTCCAATTCCAGCCTCAAACAAACCACATCCAGTGACTTCACATTAATAAATTTGGCCAATCCATCCACTTGAAGTAACAAGAATTCCTTCTCCAAAGAGCCACCACCATTCTGACGAAACAAAAGATGAGAAGGTAGGAAGTGAGAAGGGCCTTAGTTAGAGGAAACATATTTATTGTAGTTCCATAACCAGTGCTTGTAGCCCAAATATTTATTTCGTCTAAGGGGTGTGCTTTGAATTCCCACTTTTTTTCTTTTTTCTTTTTTGTATTTTTTGCATCAGAACCACACCATGCAAAGAATTATTATTTTTATTTTTATTCACTCAGCTTCCCAATATTGGAGCAACATCAGAATAGTAAGAAAAACTCAAGAAGAAAACATCCAAGCACCCAAGAGGATGGCCAACACAAATGCATCAAGTTCCCTTGAAGCCACACCCTTTTCAATCCTTCAGTCCTTCCTTAGTTTGAGAAATGCCTAGTCATTGATTCGTATATAGTTCTTATTATTTTGAAGAAAGGGACTGTATAGTTCCAAGCCAAGAGAGACCATAGAGATTTGTGGATGCATGGATGATGTGGACTCATTGCCTGTTATATCAAAAGAACCATACCTTAGTATCAACATCATAACTTAAAGGTAAAAACCAAACATTAGAAATCAAGAGAAAATAGTTCATACCATCATTAGGAGCACTTATTGGGTGAAAAACTTAACAAAATGGATAAGAAACACACATAAATAAATGAAAAAGTATGAATGACTTTGTAAAACAAAAATAAGAAAAGTTAAAGAAATTTGTAAAACAAAAACATGTAAAACAAAAATCTAAAAAAGAAACTAAGGGCCTCAATTTATCAGCATAGGTGGCCATCTTCCCCATGACTAAATTGAAAGGGAGAGATCCAAAATAATGAGTGAGGTCATCCGCTATCAGAGGTGTAATTTGCACTGGTTGTTCTTAGTTCATGGAAGGGTTTTGTTTGTTGCACATTGACCAGTAATGTCTCATTAGGGCTTTCAGGCTTGTATATTGTCATGGCTATTGAGGGAAAGGTTGTATGAATAATATAAGGTCCTTCCCATAATTTTTGAAATTTTGTGCATTATGGTACATGTGTGGGGTTCTAATAAAGGACCTTATCTCCTGGTTGGTACTTAACCTTTCGAATTCTTAAGTCATGACGTTTCCTATTATGTGCCTTGTGTAACTCATTTGATGATAGGGCAACCAATCGATTCTCGTCTAGCACGTTTACAATTTCCAATCTTTGTTTTTGTGCTAGATCAAGGTCAAGGTGGAGGCCACATGCCATGGATAGTGTACGGAGCTCAGTTTTAATTATAAGCTTAGGGAGTTTTCTAAACACTAACTCATAGGGAGAGTAGCTTATAGGGAGTTTCCAAGTGGAGCGGTATGCCCAGAGAGCATCATTCAGTTTAGTGCTCCAATCTCACCTATATTTGCTAATTGTCCTTGTTAATATTCTAGTAATCTCCCAATTAGTGACCTCAAATTGGCCATTAGCTTGGGTATGATAAGGTGTAGTCAATTTATGTTCAACTCCTAAGCGTTGCATCAATTTTTGAAAGGTTTCACCCATGAAATGCATTCTGTTATCTGAAATAAGTGCATGCGGCACACCAAACCTATTTATGACTTGTTGTTGTACAAATCGTGTAGCTGTAGACGATGTGCAATTTGTTACAGTAGCTACTTTGGCCCATTTTTTTAGATATTCAACAACAATGATGATATAAGCTTTTCCATTGGACATTAGTATAATGGGCCCCATAAAATCTATTCCCAAAATGTCTAAGGGTTCCAAAGGTTGAATTCATTGTTGTGGACCCTCAATTCTAGAAGTCATTCCACCATCATGTTGATAGCACTCACAAAATTTGACAAAATGATGGGCATCCTGAAATAGTGTTGGCCAATAATATCTTGCAAGAAGGATCTTGATAGCCATTCATCTCCCTGCATAGTGATCCCCACAAGGGCCCTCATGAGTGTCTTGGAGAACTCTTAGTTGATCCTCATCAGGCACATACCATTGAACCAAGCCATTAGGATAGACTTTATAGAGTTGTCCCTTGATCTCCATGAAGTACTTGGCTCTATGAAGAAACTGTTGTTTCTTTCTAAATCCCAAATCCTGTGGTATTTTTTGGGAAAGGAGATAAGTAATAATGCTACTATACCAATTTTTTCTTGTAGGTTGATTATTCACTACATCAGCAAAGACGGTTTCATTAAGAAAATGATCAGATATGGCATATTCTTCCTCTTTGCTATCTTAGTGCAATTGAGATAAGTGATCTACAACTACGTTCTCGGTGCCCTTTCGATCTACTATTGTTAGATTGAACTCCTGAAGGATTACCAATCCATGAATAATATGAGGGCTAACCATTGGCTTGTTCATGAGGAACCTAATTGCACTATGATTCGTATGAATGTACACTTTGTAGCCTAACACATAGTGCCTAAATTTGTCTAGTGCAAACACTACAACCATTAATTCCTTTTCTGTAGTTGTGTAGTTGAGTTGTGCATTGACGATACTCTTACTTTCATAGTGAATGTAATAAGGGTATTTTTGTTCATCCAACTGTGTCAATATGGCTTCTAATACATAATTAGATGCGTCAGTCATTATGTGGAATGGTCTAGGCTAGTCAGGGGCTTGTAGAATGGGATTTTCCACAAGTCTTTGTTTTAGAGTTTGGAATGCTCGTTCACATTCCCTGGTCCATTCAAATGGTGCATCCTTCTTCATTAATTCTACCAATGGTTTGGAAATCTTGGAGAAGTTCTCAATGAATCCCTTGTAGTAGCCAATGTGTCCAAAGAATGACTGAATGTCTTTGACAGTTTCTGGTTTCCAGGTGATTCCTTGGATGACCTTAAATTTTTCTGGGTCTACCACTATTCCTGACTATGAAATATTATGCCCTAGTATTATGTCCTCTTGAACCATCAAATCGCTTTTCTACCAGTTGAGCCTCAGGTTGGTTTCTACACATCATTTTAACCCTTTCTCTAATCAGTCGAGGGCTTGATGAAAGCTTGTCCCATAGGTGGAGAAGTCATCCATAAAGACTTCTATTGTTGCATTCCCTATCTATTGTTGAAATATGCTTAGAACTAAGCGTTGAAATGTGGTAGGGGCATTGCACAAGCCAAATGGCATTTGTTTATATGCAAATGTTCCCCAAGGAGTAGTGAGCATTGTTTTAGCGTAGATCCCCCTAGCTACACCACTGGGCTACCAAGCAGTCACACTTAAATGCTCGTAATCAAGTCGAACTCGTTCTGCTTCTAGGAGTTTAGGGTTGAGAGACTAATCGTGATAAGTAACCAATTCCTTAACTAGCCTTACACACCCGTAGATGCTCGTAGTCAAGTCGTACTTACACCGTGCTATGAAAGCAATAAATAACATTAAATAAATAACAATAAATAAACTAAGTGAATGCTGCAATGATGAAGTAATCTTGATCTTTATTGCCGGTCATGTGCGTGTCCAAGTACGGCACACTCAAATAAAGACACCGTACAATCACATTCACCACACTGCAGGCAGACACAGGAAAATTCTAACTCTAGACGGATCAAACTGGCAGAGCTTCGCTACACTAAAACTGGGATGTCCAATAAGGGAGAGCTGCCTCTTATTTATAGAAATGACGGCTGGCTGCGATATTGCGTACGCGATATCGCAGGGCAGGATGCGATATCGCATACGAGATATCGCGGGGGATGCGATATCACGTCAGACGCGATATCGTGGCCGACGCAGACCACGTCTCATCATACCCCCACGACTGAATAAAAACTCATCCTCGAGTTACAAGGAGAACAAGCTTCAGTGATTACACAGTGGATAGGTATGGGATTCTTAGATGGAAAAAATGGGATGATGCCGCAGTGTGGGAAGAAAACAAAACAAAGACACAACACACAGAATATTTACAAAAATTTGGAACTCATGTAGTTCCTGGTGGCGATGACTCCTCCATAGGTGTCTTTCCCTTTTCTTGCACTCTAGGTCTTGGGATTTGATAGCATTGAAGTACAGCCTAGAGTTTCTCCTCTTGTAAGGCCTTGAGTGCCTTGGCATGCATGTAAGTTTGCACTTGTGCCATAGAGGCAACCCAGAAAGCCTTCTCTTTTTCTTCTGCCATCCTTTTATTCTCTGTCAACAGTGTATTAATTTGCTCGATGCTGAAAGTGTCCAGCTAGTGCTGAGCAACCTTTGGCCCTGTATTCAAAAGGTTTAATACTTCTGAAATGGCTTGAACAGAGAAATAAATAGTCACACCACAGATTTTGACCATGTTGCCTTCTTCTTCATTGTGCCAAAATTGGTATGTTTCCCCTGAGTACTAGGCACCGCTTTCAGAGAGGGTATCTCCTGCATCTACTTGCCCAGACCATACAGTAGGAGGATCTTTTTGATGAACGCTGAATGAGTGTTCCTCCTATTTTGCATGTTGTCTGGCAAGGCCTTGTCTTCCGCCTCTCTGAGATCATTTCGTTCCACCTTGAACAGGACCCTCCTGCTGTGCACATTTCGAAGCCATCTGCAATCACACGGGACCAATCATTAGTAAGGTTGTTACCAAAGTTAGGTTATACCTTACTACTTACCCTAATAGATTTACTTTATTTCCATGCGATGTTAATTATTGGAAGAACATGTCCTGAAAGATTATAGTGTTGAGTCCTCTTTACTTAGGTGGTTTCCCAATATAATGTTCTGATATAGCTAAGGAAAGGAAATTATTTTTGACACATTTTATTCTTAATTTTAGAACTAATTACCCTTAAATATGTCCTTTGGGCAATGATGAATTTCAAAAAATTTATGCGCTATTCGGCCTGTGCCCCTCCCCCACGACTAAGTTGAACACTCCGGGTTCTAGGTTCAAACGGAATGAAAATCGGAGTACCAGCAAGCGAGTTGTGGATATGAAAGCAAGGGACGCGCAATCGCAAGTCATAGAGAATGTACCGAATTTTTAATATTTCTTTTGAAATTAATTGATGTAAACTAAGGACATATGGACTAAAGGGTTCCAGGGTAATTCAACTAGTTTTGAAGGCACGAAAATTATGATGGTGTGGAATTTATCAATAAGGACCTCAGATGGTAGAGAAAAAGGCTATGTGATGGTAATAAGGGAAAGAAAATCAATTGAAAAATTAAGCTGAGGGTAAGAGATTGTGTGTTCTAGC
>MNCI01012289.1:267291-303533 GCA_015680685.1 Gnetum montanum
TTTCTCTTTTATCGCCTATGTTAATGAGGGAAAGGGTGAAGAGACTAAGTAACTAAATTTAACTAACTAAGCCTTAATTACCCTATCATCAGTATTTGTTCCCACTTGCCATTTCACACCCCGAACCAATGCAACACTATTGGATTACCAAACGCTATTTTTTATTGGGATTACCAAGCATAACGCAGGTGCTTGAAGTGGTCGTATTGAATGCACTTAACTATGTGAGTTGAGGGTTGAGAGAGATTTCATTAACTAATAAATCATTTAAACATTTAACATTAATTAAATTCTATTTTTCTTAGTCCATGCACTGCAAGGTTTATCCAAAAGTTTATCTTTATTTCCATACACAAACGTGTTCTTAGGTACAATATTTTCTTGAATAAAGATCTGTTCACTTTGGGACTGCTACTGCAGGTACATGGAAATTATTCTAACTCTAGAATGGAAAAGTGGCAATATTTTGTCTACAGTCTAGATCTAGATGGAGAAACAAGGGAGAGACACCTCTTATTTATAGATTTGGTGGCGCACTGTGATATCGCGTACGCGATATCGTAGGAGAAGACGCGATATCGCATATACGATATCACGTCCCATCACCTATGTTTATTGGTGAAGCCTCCCTAACATTGTCACATGCATGATAGGATTGCCCCACATGGCCTTTGGTTGTCACTAAGAATGACTCACCAATAGCCTTTGGGGGTCCTATGATCATGTGGTGTGGAACAAGTGGCAAATCCATGGCCTAGAGATCTAGGTGCAATCTTGCACCATCCATTGCTCATTCTCATTGACCACCAAGAGTTTTGTAAACCTTCATAGGCATGCTATAAAGAAGGAAAAGTCCATGTGAGATCATGCTTGGAAGTTGCCATGCAGTTTGATGATTTCAACCTGTAGGCTATTCCCAAGGTACTTGGCCTAATTATACTACGTTTCCTCCTCTATCACATCCCTCATAACTCAAGCTTTCTCCACTCTAAGGACTTTTCCTTGGGAAAGAAGCTTAGGAAATTCATGAGCCCAGAAGATGAGATAGATATGTTGGGGTCACAAGTAATTCCATTGTCTTCATAGGTATACCCTTATGGTCCTTTCTAGTGTGCAGACACTTTTCAATGGCCCCTCTATGGTCTAGCTCCTTATCAGTCTTCTCTGCTATTGCTAGACCTTCAAAGGGGATGTTGAAGATGTTCGAGAAGAGGTCATCTATGATCTCAAAGATCACCCACATGTTATGAACTCGCATGTTGAAGTGGTCGACACTCTCAGTGAAGGAGTCAACTAGGGTGATCATCTCAACCACTAGGATGTTTGGGTTGACAACCAAGAAAAGGTCCATGAGCCCAACTCATTCAAGATTTTTGGCAACCCTTTCTAGGGCCTCATAGCACAACCAGTGCTACGAGCTCTCAACTTCACCATACTTGAAGAGGAGAGTGGCCTTAGTGCACCTTGAAACAACCACTGTAACCTCTCTAGACTTGGTTGTAGCTACAATAAGCAATAGTAGAATCAACAACATGATAAAAATAAAAAATAAAAGTTCATGAAAGTAAATAGGTGATATAATGTACATGGCACAAATGGTATGCAAAATGGCGGTAGTGGGACTAAAACTTCCTCTACACTCGGTATCCGAGTTGCCCACTCAACGTCCAACCAGCCAAGATTCTGGCACCTCTCATAAGATTTGGAATACTTGCTAGGATATTTCACCAAATCTACCCCAACTTATCCTATCACTGCAACATGCATATTCTCAAAGGATGAGAATTCCTGTAGTGTCGTTTGGGTCAAGTTTAGTATCCCCTCTACATCATGAAGGTCATTTGCATCAATAGAAAACATAGTAATAGGAAAAAAAGTAGTTAGTAGCCTAAGTCATGAAACATAGGTAGTGTAAAATAATCACAACAAGACTAACCCTCCAGCACAATAAACCATCCCAAGTGGATTTTTGCAAATGGTGTGCACACTTCAGGCAAGAAATACAATGTATTTTTGGTAGTATTGGAACTTAGGCATTTCCTAGATCCAAGACAAGAGTCTAAGACCTTTTGGGAATTGGCTCAATCTCCTTAGCCCTTCTTCTTTATTAGGTTCATCAGAAACAAACTTCAAAATGCCTCAGCTCACCAAAGGCAACAATGTCTCAACTATGACACCTATTTCTTTGGCTGACAAGTGTGACCACATGATCACATTGAAGTGGCAAAGCAAGAACTCTAGGAATTCCTATGCACCTGACTAGAACCAAACCCCCTAGTGTCCCATATGTGTATGTGGTATAGGAACGTTTAGTATAGGATCACTCATGCAACATAGAATCTCCACTAGTTTGACCACGATGAGAATGGGTTTCAACAAAACCCAACAATGCCATAATAATAGTAAGATAAAAATGTTAGCATTGGAAAGAAAGATAAAAATGTAATTAAAAATGCATAATATAAGATAGAATAAATGATAAATAAAATTTTAACTACATGCAACATAATTAACTTTCTACTAGGCTCCATAGGGAAGGGACGTTGGCATCCCCATCTAACATGCCTAGTTCCCAAAGGGGCATAGCACTAACACTTACTTTTTTCAAAACATTCTAAGAAAATACGAAAAAAATTTCTGACTATTGATCATGCTCCCTATAGAGCATGACACTTTCAAACTTACAAAATTTTTAAGTGTTGATGAAACTCCCCATGGAGCGTAACAACTGGTCAAAAATTTTCAAATTTTCAAAGTGTTGGTTATGCTACCCATAGAGTGTAACAACTACAAAGTTTCCAAACATTTCCCAAGTGTTGAAGCATAGCAATTTTGAAATTTTTTCTAACTTATTTTCATGCTCTTAGGGACACCTTAGCATGATGAACATTACCCTAGGCTACTTTTGCCAAGTCCTATTTCGCATTGTGGAACACCCAGAAAACCCTTTTTACATGTCGCAACATGGGATGCTTAAGAAACCTTTTTCCTGTGTTGTGGTGTTGGACATTAAAACCCTTATCTCAAACTATGGTGTAGGATGCTCAGGAAGCTCTTGTTCCACACTGTGATGTGGGACACTAATGAAACCCTATTCCATGCCGTGAGACAGGACACACCGAAAACCCATGTTTCATGGTGTGGGATGTGGAATGCTCAAACCCTCATGACAAGCTACACTTGCAATACACACAACCAAAACCCCATTTTTTGCTACACTCATGGAACACCCAGAAACCCTTATTATGCCCTATAGTGTGGGACATAGTAAAAAACCCTCATTCTACAACGTAGGATGCCAAGAACTCTTATTCTGCACCGTAGCATATGACACCCACAAACCCTCAACACAAAAATAGAAAAAGGAAAAAAATAAAATAAAATTTAGTGCATGAACTCCCTCCTTGGTGTAGCATAAACTAGATATGTTGACAATAGTGATCCCTACCCACATTAGGCTACTGTCAAAACCCAAAACCCAAAAACCCCCCAAAAACACATGGGAAAGCAAGAAAGAACAGAAGCACAAGGGTGGAGTGTGACAACTTACTTGGCCAATAGCATCTCTTGGTGGTCCTCAATGCATGCTCTAGGAAGTTTTTGTAGGGTATGCTCACCTTCATCAACATTGGTGAGGCTGGGGTATTTGCGTTTGCTTTTACTTGCCATCTGTGGTTGGTACGCTCTAGCTTCCCTCTGCCACTACTACACTCTACCTTGCCTATGCTACACTTGAACGGTTATTTTCTCTAACGTTGAAAATGATAGGTTTACCATGGTAAAACCTCTATTTATACTTTTCAGGGTCAAAGGACATGTTACTTCCCTAGGATGTTCCATGTCCCACACGTAATGAAGGATGAGCGTAACACCTAGAGTTAGAAAATTTTTGCAACTTTTCTAGCTTCCTACACTTAGAAATTCTTTTGCATTTTTTCTGACTACATAATAAACATTCAGCTTGGTCCCACATTTCAAACGTTTTAAGTTTTGCTTAAACTTATGCTCCACACATAGTCTATGATCTGCTATGACCTTAAACAAGAAATTTTATGGCCAATCAAAGCCGCAAAAAAAATAAAAAAAATAAAAATATGTATATATCACTTTACATACTACATAGTTAATTAAGTTTTTATATCATTACCTTCCTTATTCTATGCATTTCATTTTATTAAGACAGGTGCTTCTTGGCATTTTTCTGGTGGTTTTGTAGGATCTCTTGAACAAAATTGCAAAGATGAACACATATCAGATTCATTTGCCCTTAATCTTGACTAGACTTTATGGTGAATCCATGAGATGCATAAACATAAAACTCTTGGACTTCAAACTATTTACCTATGACACAAATGTGGCATCTCTAAAGACACGGCTAGACTAGTCGGAACATCTAGTTAGAGCTCTAGACTTAGAAGTAAGTTACATGATAGAGGATCCCCTAATAGAGTTCCTTGTAACAACATGTAAAAGTGAGGAAAAAACATTAAAACTTAGTTTCTTGTTAGAGCCTTAGATCCAACAAAGCATCTCTAAAGTCCTTAGTGATAATGTCAAGGTGTTCACATGGTCCTACGAGGACATGCCAAGTTTAGACCCTCATATAATACAATACAACATTGTTCTAGATCCTTGTGTAAAGCTAGTTAAAAAAAAATCTTGCAAAGTCAAGCTTGAGGTCACATTGGCCATTCGAAATGAGATCCCTAAGCATTACAAAGCTGGTTTCATCCTGGCAGTTGACTATGCTGACTAGGTCTCAAACATTGTAGTTGTCCTAAAAAAAATGGAAGTATACACATTTGCATAGACTTCCAAGACCTAAATAACATAACCATTAAAGATGATTTCCAATTTCCTATTATTGACTAACTGATCGATACTATGACCAGTCATGTCTTGTTTTCCTTCATGGATGGGTTCTTAGGGTACAACCAAATCCAAATCAACCTAGATCACCAGCTTAGCCCTACTTTCATGACCCCCTGGGGTACATTTTTTTATACAATGATGCCATTTGGACTAAAGAATGTAGGAGCAACATATCAATGCACAATGATGTACATCTTTAGTGACTATCTATTGGACTTGCTCAATGACTACGTTGAAGACATAGTAGTTAAGTCCAAAGTAGCTCATAACCACATAGATAACTTGGACCATGTCCTCAAATGTTGCCTTAGACATGACCTTAGGCTTAATCCCAAAAAGTGTGTCTTTGGTGTCAAAACTAGTTACATGTTAGGCTTTGTGGTATTAGAAGCCAATATATGTGTGGACCTTGACAAGATTAAGGCTATCACCAACTTAGTACCACTAGCAAACCTTAAGGAGTTATGTGGGTTACAATGTAGGCTACAATTCATATGTAGGTTTATTTCAAGGTTGACTAACAAGTTGCAGCTAATGCAACATTTTCTCAAAAAATGAGTCCACTTTGAGTGGACAGCTCAATGCCAAGAGGCATTTGACAACCTAAAAAAGAAGTTCGCTCAACTTCCAATAGTCTACCCTCCACAAGAAGATAATCCTTTCTACATTTACCTTACAACCTCAGACATGTCCATTGCTTCTCTACTTTGCCAAAAGTGAGATGATGGCTTTGAGGTCCCTGTCTATTACTTAAGTCATGTGCTAGTAGCACATGAGGCAAAATATAATGATGTGGAGAATAACTATCTTACTTTAGCCTTTGCACTCAAAAAGTGGAGACATTACCTTTTCCACAGTCAAGTTAATGTCATCTGTAAAAGCAATGTATGTAAGGCCATTACAATGAACATATATGAAAGTAGTCAAATAGAAAGGTGGAAGGAAATAACTATAGAGTTTGACTTACACTATATAGCACAAGCATCTACAAAAGGTCAAGCAATAGCTGCACAACTCACTGCTTCACTTGTAGATGATCAGGCAACAATAGATTCAAAATTTCTAGATGACCATGTTAGTAGTATAAGTCAAGTACCCACAAATTTTGATGCTTTCCTACACTCTAATGATGCTTCAACCATACAAGGTGGCAGTGTCATTGCCATTATCACATTCCCCTCTAGGGAGATCTGACCTGTCGCATATCACTTCACATTTTCTTGTACAAATAACATGGTGGAGTACGAAGGTCTCCTTAGAGGTGTCTTAGCAGCTCAAGAGCTAGGAATTCATAAGATAGTAATCTGAGGCAATTCGTAGCTAATCATTAATCAATTCATAGAGGTTTACACTTGTAAGACACAGCACTTACAACCTTAGTATGATCTAGCAAAACAGCTACTCAAACAATTTGCAACCATAGATGTCTAACATATCACCCAAAATGAAAATGCCATACCTGATGCAATAGCTACTTTATCCTTAAGAGAGCACCAAACATGTTTTTTACTTTGCCTAGTTCAATAATGGATTGCACTAAACCTATAACTCACACAACAGGCATTGCATCCATAAGCATAACTCAACCTCAAGAGTGGTATGACAATATTAAGGCATACCTTCAATAGGGAGAGCTCCCACAAAACCTAACATCCACCCAAAAATATGAAGTACAAAAATAGTCATAACAGTATGTCCTTGTAGGGGATAGCACCTTATGTCATAGATCCTATGATAGAATACTATTAACTTGCATTAGTGATAGTCAAACAAAAATGATTGTTGACCAAGTCCATGAGGAACTATTTGGGGGTCATATAGCTCCTAGGGTAATGGCAGAAAATATCATATGTCTAGGCTATTACTGACCTTACATGAAGTGAAATTTCATTTCCAAGGTTAGGACATGTGACATGTATCAATGGCATCGAAACCTAATGCACGTGCCACCCATTGACCTGCATACTACATAGATCACGTGGTCATTCCAACATTGAGAATTGGCTATCATTAAGCCTAAAATGTGTAAGTATTCCATAGGACATAGCTTCATCATTACTACAATTGAATATTTCAAAAAATGGGTTGAATCCATTCCCCTTAGGAAGACAACATCACAGCAGGTTTGTAAATTTATCCTAGATAACATAGTGACCTAATTTGGTCTTCCCAAGACTATAGTCACAGACAACAGGCCACAATTTAGTAGTGTAGAGACCAAAGCCTTTTGAGAAAGCCTTGGTATTAAACATTCCTTCATGTCACCATACTACCGACAAGAGAATGATCAAGCAAAGGTTACAAACAAGGTCATCATCAACCTTTTGAAAAGAATGCTTAGCAATAGCAAGTAATGATGGCATGAGCAACTAGTCTACGTGTTATGGACCTACTACATAACATGCAGAACAATGATAGGTAAAGCACCATATAGTCTTGTGTATGGATTTGAAGCAATGTTACCTCTTGAATTGTAGGTCCCATCACTCTGCATGATCCCCTCAAGCTTCATTGATGAGGTTTAAAATAATGAGTTGAGAACTATCAACCTTGACTCTATAGAGGAGGAGCACATGCAAACACTTTATTACATCAAGTGGTACCAAGAAAATAAATGGCAAAATAATCATTACAATCAACATCAACACCCAATCAAGAAGGGGGACCTAATCCTCAAAGTCATCTGCAAGCTCGTGGACAAGTTCTTAGCCAACTGGGAAGGGCCTTTCTTGGTTGTAAAGGCGTATGATAACGAAGCCTTCAAGCCTGCTAATTTAGATAGTAATGAGTTTGCCAATCCTATTAATCACTTGTTCCTTAAGCTATACTACACTTGATATGCAGTATCACACCAAAAATAGGGGCAAGGTAAGTGCACATCTGCTATGACATTAAACTAGCACAGACGTTCTATATGACATTAAACTAGCATAGACATTTGCTACAACGTTAAATTGGCATAGATGTCTACTACAATGTTAAACTAGCACAAACTTCCACTATGACATTAAATTGGCATAGAACATCCTTGGGCTATGACATTAAACTAGCACCCATAGCAAGGTTTGCTATGATTCAAAACTGGCCATCCAGCATCTACTATAATGTTAAACTAGCACAATGGTCTACTAGGACCTTAAACTAGCACCTAAAAATCTACCCAGAACTTAAATAGGGATCATGGTTTGTTAGGACCTTAAACTAGTACATCATGTGGTCTACCAGGATCTAAAACTACATTTGTAGTTTAGCATCTACAGTTCAAAACACATAGTTTTATAGACAATCAAGGGAGAATACTTCTAATCCTTTTTCACTTTCCCACACCTCTTGGGTAGGATGGAGTGGGGCATTGTAGTTCCAGAATGAAGTTCACAATGTTAAGGAAAAACCCTCTAGGACATTTGCAACGTCACCATCCTTGGCATCTTGCTAATCTTCTAGAGATGTCTTTTGGCATTTTTCTGACCTTCTGGAACTACTGTCACTAGTGCCAATCTCTAGGTCATAGCACTCACCATTAACAGCACTTGCTAGAGTCCTAGCAGTACTATGGCCCAACCACAATGTTTCCATCCTCCAGCCCTCAGCATCATTTGAGTCTAGAAGAGCATTTAGTAGCATGGCTCCTTGCCCTATGACTGAGTTTCCTGGCTCTTACCTTTGGTGAGAGCTCCTAAGCACCTGTATTGCCATCACCTCTAGCCACTTGGGTACCCACTTTTGGTATGGCTACTAGAGCTTTCCCAACCTACCACCACCAACTCTTGCACTAGCCTTCCTACTTTGAACATTAAATACACTTATAATTGATGTAGCACTCACAACCCTTGCAATTCCCCTAGCAAACAAGACTTTGCCCTCATCTCACATGGTGGTTATTTTTCTTATTTTCTCTATGTTGTGTTTGTTAGATGAAGCCTGGGTGGCGTCGTTCAAAGGTGCATTCCATCATGGTGGAAAGGTACCGTATTTCTCTGATGTGTCCACATTGGCTCACCTAGCTACTTAAGAGTGCATATCCTTACCATCCCCCTAGTCAACTGACCTCTACCTCTTGATCTTACAATCACCCACATCCCTTACAAGCTTCCCCAATGCATATGACACCTTTCCTACATTTAGCCACTAAACCCATGATGGGTGTAATGCAACTCATCCCATGGGGAGCCTTTGTGGGCTGGTCAAATCCCCAAATGGATGTAACATAATTCATCTTAGGGAGGAAACACCTCATCCTATAGATGCGATGTAGTTGCCTCTAAGAAAATGTTGGCATGTAGATCACCTGGCAAAAGAAAAGGAAGAAAAGAGAATGAAAAAGAAATGATAAAAAAAGAGAGGAAAAAAAAATAAAAATAAAAAGAAAATAAGAATAAAAAAAAGAAAAAAATGGGACAAGCCAAGTGCCCAAGTTAAATGGCATAGTTGCTATCTCACAACCAGTTTGGCCATGGATCAACCATCTTACAAGAACTCTAATAAGAGGTCGAAATCCAAAGGGTAGGTCACCTCTACATGATGAATTCCTCATGAGCACTCTAATGAGGGATCATGTTTTTGTGAAAATCCATCATGATGTTTCATCCTACAGTTATCCTCTCCATCCATTGACCCATCTACCTAAACTATTCCATACCATACTTCATTTCCTTGTCACCCTCAAGCACAGTGAAGCATCGTCCAAGTAGGCATTGATGAATAGTGTTGGAATCATGTTTATCATGGTGGTTTATATTCTTTTTCAATGTCTCTCAGGTTAATCCTATAGATCTTAACAAAGAGGGGCCAATGAAACACCACTAATTTCAATCTCTTGCAATTCAACGATAGATTTATCTAAGTGTCAAAACTTGGACAAAATTTTTCTAAGTCTAGTATTATTCTTTGTAGCATAGATAGCATAGCACACCTTAAGTCCTATTTCTTGCAAAAATTTTCTAAGCCTACCTACTATGCTCCCCAACATAGCCAACATAGCACAAACTTCCATGGCTAGTCTACACAAATGTCAAACCAGAAGTAGTCAAGGGTTGCTTGGAATGGACCAAATAGTTCAACAAATTTTCTCTCTCAGACTATCAAGCCCGCTACACTCTCTAGCTTGCCCAACTTGACACATGTCCCAATTGCTAGTTCACCCAAGTGCTAAGCTAGAGTCTATCAAAAGTGCTCAGGATAGGAAAAATAGATTGCCAAATCTTCTCTTAGGTTGTCACACTTTGCTACGCTACATAAAGTAGCAAGCTTGACACAAGTCTTAGGGCCAAATTTTTCCTAAGTGTTGGACAAGGATCTATCAAGCTATATTAACAGAGGTTTTAGGGCCACATTTTGCCTAAGTTTTGGATGAGGATCTATCAAGCTATCTCGACATGAAAAGTGCATTTGGCACATTTTTCAACTTCCAAGGCTACTTGTCCTACTACACCCTAGAGCATGGTCAGTGTCACATGAAGAAACATTGCAAATTTTTCCAAAATTTATCAAAGTAATCATGCTACACTCTATTACACTGTGTAGTGTTGATAGCGTCATGGGTGTGGCATGTCAAAATTTGCAAAATTTTACTAAGTATTCATGCTACACTCTACTACACTGTGTAGCTTAGCTAGCTTGACACATGAAAAATGTCTTCAAAATCCTCTAGAACTCAGCATCGACCTTCATTTCAGCTCCAACATCCCTCTAGTATCCAAGATCAGCAGTTTGCATTTCTTTTACATCCCATGCCCAGTACAACATAACATCATACTTGATCTTAGTATTAGACTAGTTAAGCAAAAAGTTTTCAATAAACCTGATTTGGCCCTAGAAGTTCCTATTGAAATCATAAAACTATATCAAGCTAGTTTCATCAAAGTTATTAATTACATATAATGGGTGTCCAATATCATGGTAGTCCCTAAGAAGAATGGAAGTATATACATTTTCATTGATTTATGAGATCTAAAAAAGGCAACTATCAAAGACAATTTCCCTTTAACCTAGTATTTATCAACTTATTGATACTATGGCGAAGCATGCCTTATTATCCTTTATGGATGAGTTCTTGGGATACAACTAGATTAGGATTAACCCATAACATCAACTTACTATGACCTTCATGACCCTTTGGGTACCTTTTATTACATCATGATGTCCTTTGTTCTAAAGAATTCAAGATCTACCTACCAAAGAGCTATGACACATATCTTTAGTTACTATATGCTAAGCTTGCTTAATGATTACATAGATGATATAGCCATTAAGTCCAAAGTTGCCAATGACCATGCACATGATCTTAACCTTGTGTTTAAATAATGTCTCAAGTATGAACTTAGGCTTAATCCCAAGAAGTGTGTCTTTGGTGTTTAAATTAGTAAGATTCTTGGCTTTTTAGTATTTGAAGTAGGGACATGTATCAATCCTAATAAGGTTAAAGTCATATCCAACTTATTAGCACCAAATAACATTAAGAAGCTTTGAGGACTGCAAGGTATATTACAATTTATTCATAGGTTTATTGCTAGGCTTATAGATAAGTTACAACCCATGCAACACTTTCTTAAGAAAGAAATTTTCTATGAGTGGATGGCTCAAAGCCAATAAGCCTTTGAAAACCTTAACCAAGAGTTCAAACAACTACCAATGGTCTATTTATCATAAAAGGATAAGCTATTTTATATCTACCTTACTATCTCTGACATGTCCATTGCCTTTCTACTCTATTAGAAATGAGATGATGGAGTAGAGTTTCTAGTATACTACCTCAGACATGCATTAATTTCCTATGAGACTTGATACATCAAAGTAGAGAATTATTATCTAGTCCTAGTCTTCTCGTTGAAGAAGCGTTGGTACTACCTTTTTAGGAGCTAGGTCAATGTCATTTACAAAGACAACGTACTTAGATCCATAACAACCAATATCTATGAAAGTAGCCAGATACCCCATTGGAAAGCCATAACAATATAATTTGACTTTTATTACATCTCTCAAGCATCAATGAAAGGTCAAGCTATATCCATACAACTTACTACTTCATTAGTAGAAGACCATGCAACCATAGACCTTGAATTCAATAACAAATATGTCAACATCATTAGCCAAGTGCCCAAGGGCTATGAGGCCATCATTAACTATGATGGAGCTTCAACTACCCATGGTTCTAGTGCTATTTCCATTATAACATTCCTATTTAGTGAAATCCAACCCCATTTCAAGTTACCATGTACAAACAATGTAGTAGAGTATGAAGGTTTAATCAAGGGAATGATGGTAGCTCATGACCAAGGGATATGTTTAATGATTAAAGCTAACTCATAACTTGTGGTTAACCAAGTAACTAAGGTTTATGGATGTAAAGACAAATATTTAAAGCCTTACTATGACCTAGAAAATAAACTAATGTAACAATTTACAAATTTAGATATCTAGAATGTACCTTGAAATAAAAACACCATAGCCAATGCAATTGTAATGCTAGCCCTGAGTGCAATGCCAAATGTGTTTAGCAAGTTGTCTTCCTTAACTGTAAACTATGTTATTTCCATCATGAAATACACTAAAGATAACATTGTAGTTGTAGTTCATAATGCTCCTACAAAGGAGTGGTATGCCAATATCAAGTTTTACCTTATGCATAGTGAACCTTCACAAGGCTTGACTACTACTCAAAAGGACATTGTACAAAAATGATCAAAATAGTATGTCTTCATAGGTGATAACACATTATGTAGATAGTCCTATAATGGCATATTATTAGTGTGCTTGGGTAAAACTAAAGCCCACATAGTCCTTGAGCAAGTTCATATGGGTGTATGTGAGGACCATAAAGGACCTAGAGCCATGGCCACAAAGATTAGATGGTTAGGTTACTATTGGCCCTATATGAAAAGAAAATACCTACATAAGGTTAAAACTTTTGATACTTGCTAATGGCATATCATCCTTATACATGTACCACCAACCGAGTTACATACCACTCAAATAACTTGATCATTTTAATGGTGGGGGTTGGATATCATTGGACCTATAATGCCTAAGTCTTCTATAGGGTATAGCTTTATCATCAGTATAACTAAATACTTTACAAAGTATATTGAAACTATTTCCTTAAGGAAAACAACATCTCAACAAGTTTCCAGATTCATACTAGATAACATAGTAGCCCATTTTGGCATACCTATGACCATAGTCATAGATAATGGACCACCATTTAGTAGCCAAGAAACAAAAAGATTTTCTCACAACCTAGGCATTAAGCATTCCATCTCATCACCATATTACCATTAAGCCAATGGGAAAGACAAATTAAGCAATAAGATCCTCATAAACTTGCTCAAGAAGATGTTGAATAATAGAAAATGAAAGTAGCATGAGTGGCTTGTCCATGCAGTTTGGGCCTACTAAACCACATTTCAAACTACAACTCGTGTAACATCATATAGCCTAGTTTATGATTCGTAAGTTGTTTTACTTCTTGAATTATAGGTTCCATCACTTTGAGTAGCCTTATCAGAGTTCATCAATAATGAACAGAATAAAGAGCTATGCACCATGGATCTAGACTTGGTGGAGGAGAAATGGGTGTGAACACTTGCTGACATTCAACAATACCAGAAAGGCTGGAAATGGTAACATCACCATGACATAAATAAGTGCAAGATCAAGGAAGGAGACCTAATCCTCAAATATTTTTATGAGCATGTAGATAGATTCTCAGCCAACTGGAAATGACCTTTCTTGGTCACTAAGACCTATAGCAAACAAAGCCTTTAGGATAGCAAACATGGATGGGAATGAGTTGGCCAATCTAGTTAATTAATCCTACCTGAATCCTTGCTACATGTAGCCCATGAGAATTAGTATTTGAAATCAATGACATTTTCAATAGATGACAAGTGAGCCTACATGACCTCTTTCCATCATTTTGCATAGTTGATGAACTATCAAACATTGTAACATATGTGACCTATGGTAGCCTAGTTTGTTGATCATCTCATATGGCCTTATGCATTATTATGTAACATGTTTTCTTTTTCTTGTTTCTTATTCTCTTGGAGTTGTGCTTGCAAAATGAAGCCTTGAGTTATCATAAAGATGTAACTCATTATGATAGCAAGTCACCATGTGACCACGATACATAAGATTTTGTGGGTTTGTCCTATTGTGCCAAGAGTGCTTATGTCACTTCCCTTCTATTACCATTTCCTTAAGCCCAACTCCATAGCCTAATTATAACCTTCCTAACCCTTAAGCGATAATGATGACCAATGTTTGACACTCATGCATTATGGCCATTTAACATCTCCTTCATCATGCTCCACCATCAAGTTTGTCAAATGTAACACATCTCATTCAATGGAAAAACCATCAATTCTATTAAATGTAACACATCTCATTCAATGCGAAAACCAAATCAAATTGGGCTTGGTAATGAAACTCAACAAAGGTTTCATCCTAAAAAAATGGAGAAGAAAATTTCCAAGAAGTCAAGAGGTCAATGAAGATCAAAATATAAATTGATAACTTCAAACATGCAAAGGGAGAATCCTAATGGCCAAAGAAAACTTGGAGTGAGATTCTGGTTCCTCAAATGCATTGCCAAGTGACCAACACTTCAAAACATGAAGCATGAAGATTTATTGATTAATCAACTTGTCAGTGTCATATCATATCCATGATGTCAACATTTGAAACTCACTATCAACCTTGTGACTATTTCCCTATAGCCAAAAGATAGCCATTACCCTAACTCTATCTTATCATCATAACCACTCTTTGGCATGGTTTGACATTACTAAATCAAGTGTAGAGAGGTAACATTGATGATGGATCTATAGTGGTATTTTGTATTATTTTTCAATGCCTCTTAGGTCAATCCTCAAGACATCAACAAAGAGGGGCTAATGAAACACCACCAAAAAAATTCATGCTATAAATTTTTGACATTGTAACTCTTACCCCATTAAACCTAAGGCTAAAATTTCATTGTAAAATGTTAAGATTGTAATCCATGAGATGCAATTTCACATATCTTAACTTTTGGAGCTATAAAAATGCCTCACAAGTGGTCATAGCCTCAATCCCCAAATGAAAATAGTCATATTATGTCCATATTTTGGCTCATGAGGGTTAAAAATACCTTTTGGACTACCAATATTGGCATTTTCATGGGTTTTGTGGTGGGGTATAACCTTTGCTACACTGAAGTCACCCATGCTCAATGTTAGGGGGTTTCACTCTTGAAGCCTTAACATGGCTCCTACAGCCCTAACATGGCTCATACAACCCTGACATTGCTCTTGGAGTTTAGCCTACTCAACATTGGTCTAGCAACCCCAGCATTGCTTCTAGAGTTTAGCCTACTCAACGTAGGTCCAGTAACCATAGCATTGATCCTACACCCTAGCATTTCCCATGTAACCTAGCATGGGTCTTGGAAGCTTGGTGTTGCTCCTAAAATGTCATTATGGATGGAAGAAGCCATCATCAATAAAATTCTCATTTACTATTTTTGAAAACTGAAATGACTTTGGTACTTGAGGGTGTTAAAATTTACTATAAATGGAAACCATACTAGATTTGAACACCTGCAACACCTACATGTCACATAAATTTATCAATAATTAGGATAGAAATTTGTAGCCTAATTTATGACTATGAAACCTATATAAACCATGCTTGTACACCATGAAAAGGTTTCATTCTTTTTGGTATTCAAGAGCTTTGAAAACCTAGTATAGACATAAAGCTTTTGGAGATTTTCCTGCATGTAACCAATAACCATATTGGCCATTGTTCAACCACTGAGATTGTGTGAGATTTTGTGGCAACGCTGAGTAAAATGGGCATTAAGACTCCTAGTATGGCTCTTCCCTATGGACTAAAACCCCTCACCCATCTCATCCCCCTATACCACCAATGTTGTAGATCCAATGAAAGGACTAGCAAAGTGTTGTAGTTTTAGAAGTTGTGAAGCATTTGGATCATGGACCTAACTATGGCATCGAAGGCTACCAGCTTCAATAGATTTTAAATCCCATTGAAGTGCATCCTTTGCACCCTAGGAACCATTTGTACACATTCAAAACTCTCTTTATTTTTAATATTTATTGTAATAAAGTTTACAATTCCATTTTTTGTACAAGTTAGCATAATTTTGTGCTATTCTATGCCTTAAATTTAACCATATATGTAGTAGTTCTTATTTTTATTACCCTTGTTTACACTCTCTAAGTTCCTGGGTGATCAGTGAGACCATCTAGGACACCTCAAATCTTATTATCAAAGGCCCTTGGGATTTGTGGTTAAATTTTTTTTACTTGCAATTTTTGATTTTCTAGTTGCTACAAATGGCTTATTGTAATGACCAAAAAATTCAATACTAGAAACTAAAGATCTCAATGTGGAATAGTTTTACCTCAAGATTGATGAGCCTCAAAATAGATCTGAGGCATCTTAGACTATCTTATCAATGAACTAAGAACTTACAAGGGTCTAATAACAAATGAAATGAGTGAAAACAAATGAGAAAGATAGAAAAATAGAAAATCCAACAGTAGATCTAAGAACCAAGAGAGAAAGAAATAATGTAACCAAAACAAACTCTAAACTTTATATTGAAGGTTGTAAAAAATTCTAAAACAAAATTTTAGAGAATAAAAATCAATTATCTTTTAAGAGCTTAAGAATATAAATATTTCAAAGATTTCTCTGAAATTGTTGTTTAATATCTGGTGCAGGTAGGTAAGGTATGTTCTGTAACTATCCTGTATAGAACTATCTTAGTCGATCTACTCTTGAAATAAATGCTATAATAGGTTCCCTCTATTCTCCATTATTAACACTAGATGAAGGGTATAAAAGGCTACAAAAGTCTCTCTATTCTAAATTGCCAAAAAAATTTCCAAATGGTTTCTACTCTTAAAAGGGTCTCTACTAGAAAAATTTTTCTTTCCCTTATAAAATATCCCTAAAATGATGTCAATTTTCACTTACATATGTCATAATTTATTAAGAAGTTTTTGGGATAGTTATGTAGAATTTTTGACCATTTTTATGGTCCAAAACTATAGCTTTTTTATCACCAACATTTTTGAGATTTTGTGCCACAATTGGTAGCATTTTTTACTTTTGATCTTAATTATGCTAGTGTAATAAGATTCATAGTATTTTTAACAATATGAGCTGTGAATTACATTTTACATGTTTAAAAATACCGTAGGATTTTATGCAGGAAAGATCATAGGGTAATATCTTTGAAGGAAAATCAAGGCATATTTTTTTACTCTTGAATCTGATCAAAGTTATAATCAAAATCTGGCTACCAATCTTCTTTTTTTATAGTTGAAATTTTCTTTAAGGTGTTTCATTGGCTCCTCTTTGTCGATGATTTGAGGATTTACCCAAAAGACATTAACAAAGAATGTGAAATACTGTTGTAATTTTTTCACTAATTCTTCTCTCTCTACATTTGATTCTATAGTTGTCAAATCCTACCAAGGAGTGCTAACAATGGTGATGTAAAGTAAAAATGGAATAATGATTATCTAGAGTGAAATGATGGTTGTATTAGTTATTTGAAGATGGTCAAACAAGATAATGAAGAATTTCAAATGTTTTGACATCATGATTATGGTATTGTAAGATGTTCTTTAACTAACAATGGCTTCATGCTTCATGTTTGAACTACTAGTTACTAATGATATTTAGAGCAACTAGTGCTTTGTTGTAGGCTTCTTTGTCCACTAGGCTATTGTTTTTTTTTCTTAGGCTATTACTTACTTTTCTTTAGGAAACTTTGGTCTTTTGTATTTTTTGGAATTTTCCCTTCTCTCACTCTCTTTCTTTTTTTTTTCTTTTTTCTTTCAATATGGATGAAGCCTTCTTTAGACTTCTATGCCAAGGAAAAATTTTTGTTATCTTGCTAATTGAAGTGTGTTTGATTTAACAAACTGATTGGAAAAGCATGTAGAAGAATGTCACATGGCCATGGGAGATAAATATCAAACATAAATTTCCATTATTAGCAAGGGTAAGAAAGGCTAAAGTTGATGAATGGCTATGGCAATAAAAACATAGCAAGAATGATATAAAGTGAGCATTGTTAACATGACCGAATAAGCTATTTAAATCTCATGTGTTGAGATCACATGTAACTTACTATTGCAATGAGTCACATCCTTGTGATAGATTTATGATTATCATGCAAACATAACACTAAGAGGATAATAAAATAAATCAAAGAATATAGAGATTACAAGTCATTCCATGAGGGTACATAAGCCAATAAGCAAATATGGGCCATCATGCAATACAATTTGTAGAACCTAAGAGCTCTAGGTCTTATTTTGCAAGTTTAAATAAAGTTTGTAGTGCTTCAAAATTCCAAAGATATATAAAGTCATGAAAGCTCACTTATTATAGGATACTAGGAACATTAACATCACTCATCCATTCAACTCTATAAAAAAAGGCAAACAAAGGATATAAGCATATAGGTCAACATTAGATATAATAAGGTTTGAGATAGGAATGATTGATAAGATTGGTCAATTCATTTCCATTCATGTACATTAATTTGAATGCTCCATTACCATAGGATTTGGTAATCAAGAAAAGTCCTCTCCATTTGGCTAAGAATTTGTCCACATGTTCATGAACAGCCTTAAGGACAATGTCCTCTTCCTTGACTTTCTACTGATTTGGATCATGCTAGTAATTCCCCCTCTCCTCCCACCACCCCTCGCCCACCTTTTCTTTATGGCTTCCCTTAATACTATTTGATGTGTGCAAGCATTTTCATTCATTACTCTTCCATCAATCCAAGTCAGTTATACATAGTTCATTATTTTGTTCATCATTGATGTAGTCAACTAGAGCTACCCTTAAAGATGGAACCTACAATTCAAGAGGCAAAATAACTTCAGATCCATAAATTAGGCTATATGGTATAGCACTAGTTGTAGTTCAAAATGTCATTCTATAGATTCCAAACTACATAAAAGAGTTGTTTATTCCATCTATATTTGCTATTATTTGACATTTTATTTAGAGGTTTAATGATGATCTTATTACTAGCTTCAACTTAGCCATTGGCTTGTGGATAATAGGGTAATAAAAAGGAATGTTTGGTATGTAATTGTTGATAAAAGGCTTGCATTTCTTGGCTACTACATTATGATTTTTTATCTGTGATAATGTATATAGGTAGGACAAATTGGGATATTATGTTATCTAGGATGAATTTATAGACTTATTGTGATGTTTTTTTTCCTTAAAGAAATAGATTCAACCCACTTTGTAAAATAATAAGTTGTAATGATGATAAAGCCATATCTTATAGAGGATTTAGGAGTTATTGGTCTAATTATGTTAATTTCCCATCATTAGAATGGCCATGTAATCTAAGTAGTATGTAACTCAATCGATGGACATGTATCAAGTTGTTGTGCCATTAATAAGTGTCACAAGTTTTTATCTTCTACATGTAGTTGCTTTTCATATACTACTAGTGGTATCCCAGCCATCTAATCTTAGCAGCCATAGCTCTCAATTTTATATGCCCTTCACATATGCCATTGTGTACCTATTCTAGGATTGTGTTGGCTTCCACCTTACTCAAGCATACTAATAATACACCATTGTAGGACATGTGACATAATTTACTATCAGCCACAATGACATATTGTTTTGATTGTTTCCATACAACATCCTTTTGAGTAGTTATGTTTTGTAGGGGTTCACCATACATGAGGTAAAACTTAATATCATTGTACCATTCATATTAAGGATTGTTATCTATGGCTACTATGAAATTAGTTTCAGTGTTTTACATGATGGAATGAGTAGAATTTTCCATCATGGAAGGTAATTTGGTAAATACATCAAGCCTCATACTTAAGGCTAAGGTAGCAATGGCATCAATAAGCATGTTTTTAACTCAAGAAATATGTTTAATGTTAACATTTCTAAACTATAGCAAGAGTGTTTTATCTATGTTACAATATGCCTATAAGTGTTTTACTTTACAAGTATAAACCTCAGTTACTTAATTGTCCACTAGTTGAGAATCACCTTTTATGATTAAGCATGTAAGTCCATGGTGAAAAGCTATTATCAATGCTCTGATTAACCCTTCATACTCTACTATGTTTTTAGTTCATGGGAACTCAAATGTATAGGAAAAAGATTAGATTTCACTTGCAAGGAGTGTGATAATGATAGTAGCACTAGCCCCATGCATAGTTGAAGCTTTGTTAAAGTGCATGATGGCCTCACAACCTTTGGGTAGATCATTAAAAATGTTAACACGTTCATCAAGATATTCAAAATATATGGCTACATTATCTTCTATTAGGAAAGTGAGTAACTATGTGGCTATGGCATTGACCTTTTGGTAAGGCTTGGGAAACATAGTGTAGGTCAAATTCAACTATTATGGCTTTCCACCAGGTTATTCAGCTACTATCATAGATGTTAGATGTAATGGCTTGCAATAAATTATCCTTACATATGACATTAACTTAGCTCATAAAGAGATAATTAGTCCACTTCTTCAAGGAGAAGACTAAGGCTAGGCAATGCTTTTCGACTTTGGTGTATCAAATATCACAAGCTATCAATACATGGCTCAATTATTAAATGGATAACTCTATTCCATCATCCCATTTTTGATAGAGCAAAGAGGCTATGGATGTGTCAAAGATTGCAAGATAAATGTAGAATTGTTTATCTTTTTCTAGATGGATATATAGTTGGCAACTAGACCAACTCTTGCTTACTATTACCAAAGGTTGTTTGCAATGATTTGTTCATTTGTAATGAACTCCCTTCTTAATCAAGTGTTGCATGGATTGTAACTTTTCTATGAGCCTCAAGATGAACCTATGAATAAACTATAATCTACCTTGTAAACCATGTGTTCCTTAAGGTTGCTAGGTCCTAAAAAATTGGTTATTTCCTTAACCTTATCAAAATAAATTTTATTCCTTCCTTAGAGACTATAAAGCCAAGACTCTTCTAATTTTGACACCAAAGATATACTTATTAAGGTTGAGTGAAAGTTCATACTTGAGATAATGTTGAAGGACTAAGTTCAAGTTATCTGCATGGTCACTAGCTACCTTCGACTTTACAACTATATCATCAACATAGGTGTTAAGTAAACCTAGCATGTAGTCACTAAAGATATATTCCATGGTTCATTGGTATATTGCACCCACATTCTTTAGACCAAATGGCATTATTTTGTAACAAAAGATTCCCCAATGTGTCATCAAGGTCATGAAAAACTAATTATATCCTAAAAATCCATTCATAAAGGTTAATAAGACATGGCTAGCTATAATATCAATAAGTTGATTGATGCTAGGAAAAGGAAAGTGATCCTTAATGATTACCTTGTTGAGATCTTAGAAATCAATACATGTGCAAAAACTCCCATTTTTCTTAGGAACTACCACTATGTTAGATACCCGATCAATGTAGTCAATAGCTCAAATGAAACCTACTTGGTAGAGCTTCCTAATCTCATCATGGACTATTAAGGCTAATAATGATCTAATCTTGTATATAATTTACTTGATGGGATTGATTCTAAGGTAAAGTATGACGTAATATTGAAGTAGGCATGGGTCAAGTCTAGGAATGTCTTCATAAGACCATGCAAAGGTCTTAATGTTAGCTTGAAGGGCCTTAGTGATATCTTGGAAAAACTTGAGGCTCTATTAAGAAACATAATTTTTTTTTCTCCTCACCATTGTGTGTTATAATGGGGTCCAACCTCTAAGTTAAAGGTGTTTACTATGTAGTCAAGTCATTCCAAGGTTTTCTCTATTAAATCTATGTGGTCAAATGGGCTTCCAAGCTCAAGATCTAGATAGTCAAGGTTAATTTATTATTTAACATCACCATATGGTTCATTCAAGCTTAAAGGTAAGTTGAATTATCCCCATGTCTCTGTAGCTTGATCCTACATATTAACAAGAACATATTAAGTGGCATCTACATGATATTTTTGTTAATCAAAGCTAAAATGATGTAAAATAATGTAATAATAATGCATAATAGAGTAAGATAAAGCCAAAAAAAAGTAAAATAAGGGAAAATATAGTAAAATAAGATAGAATAAGGCTCAAATGATGTCAAAATAAGGTAAAATATGTCAAGCAACATTGAAGCATGTTAAACAAGGTCAAGGTGATGTGGAAATGATGCAACACTAGACAAAATAATGTAATAAATAATAATAATTTTTTATTTAGGTCACTATGTGATTAAAATAGATCATAATTCAATGCAAATTAAACTAATGGGGCATCATGTGGGTAATATTGACTAGGTTGACAATGTGTTAGGCTATTTGTAAAGCATTTGAACTATATAGATCAATTTGACATCATTTTTATGTCAAACAAGCTATCAATGACACTAGTATAATGTTTTTGACACTTAGTTTCTTAATTTTGCAGCTATGGGATCCACATGTCAACATGTTTGACCAATCTAAGCAACATGTAGACTATGGTTTCAGGCCTATCAACATGTGTATGCTAATTTCATTCTCAATTTCATGTGCACAATGTTTTTAACACTTGGTACTTGAAATCTAGAGTTGTGGAATCCACTAGTTAGCTTGTTTGACTAGTTTCACAATGTTTTAGGCCATGGAAGGTAATTTCACATTAAAATGTAGCATATGGGGTTAATTTCATAGTCAATTTTACTTCCAAAAAATTTTAAATTTTGATGATTTTTTCTAAGCTTTGTGGGGCCTAGCTGGAAACATTTTTGACTAGATTGATAGTGTATGAGATCATAGAAACCATTTTTCCTAGGGAAAGTAGTGTGTGAACTCAATTTCATTTTTTATGTCATTACTTCAACATGTTCCACCCTTGGTATTTTCTTTGTCATGCTTTTTGGGGCCCACATACCATCAATATTAAACATACAAGCAACGTATGGAACTAGGGAAACCAAATTTTTCATCGAGAAGTAGCATGTGAAGTTAATTTCCATTTTAATTTGATTCTCATAGTTTGTAGGGAAATATGGAATCATAAACATCCATATCCACATTTTATCCAAGCAGATTTGACCTTTTTTGCTTCTTATGCTTAGTTTGTAAGAGCAAACCTGGGAATTTTAGTCTTCTCTTTGTAAAAGTCAAAGGTAAAAACACACAAAATCTAGCAACCATGGTGAGGAAAATGGATCAACAAGTAGGAATGTAGGCATGGAAGAGGTAGAGGAGGCTAAGAAGATTGTATCGAGGCTATCCAATGCATCTGCAGGGGAAGGATCTTCATCTATGACATCCAAGTACCCATTTTCTCTATGTTTTCCTTTGTTCTCTAGCTCAAATTGATAGTGTTCTAGGATTTTTCAAGCCTGTATGTGCCAATATTTATTGTTTTTGACTATGTAGAATCATGATTCTAGGTTTCTCAAAGCCATAGAAATGAAACCTAGTTTTTTTGGCCTTTTTGGTGAAGACTTGATTTTTTTCCAAGGCACATCTACAACATTTTGGCCTATTTTGGTTGTTTTTCAGCATTTATTATCTTTTCATGGCCAAATTGATAGCATTAATGGGGTTTTTTCCATACATTATGGCTATTATTAACCTCTAAGAAGGTTAAATACAACATAGTAGGGTTCTACGTCATAGATGTATTTTTTCCAAGTGTTTTCATGTCAAATTGTGCTAAATTAGGCTTTTTTCCTACATCAAATAACTAGGGTTTTAGAATTTTTGTCATAATTAGTTGAGTTTTGGATTTTTCCAATGCTTTGAATAGTTTTTTTTATTTTTCTTAATTAAATTACTACATTTACAGATTTTTCACAATTTAATTGTAGTAAATAGGGTTTTATTAGTCAAATTTCAGTGAATTTTGGGTTTTTCTACATTTGTATGTGCAGCATCTTGGTTAATCTTAGCTTTTTTTTAACAAATTTTATGACCCATAAAATTTTTTAAGATTTATTTCTTGCCCTAGGAACCTACGTTTTCCAAATTTCTATGTTGGATGTAGAATTTTTGGATTTTTTCTAGCCAATTTTGCTAGCGTTTTGATGCTTGATGCTTGGAATGGATGTTGTGGATTTTTTTCTTGACCTTGTGGTTAGCTTGTTTGGTTTTTGGATCTGTAAGAGTAGCATTTTTACCCTTCTCTATCTAAGAGGATAGCATATTAGTTACTTTGGTATTTTTGTGGGAAAGAAATAGCAATGTATGAGCCTCCAAGATCAGAAAAATCTAGAGTTTTCTACCTTATATTCCCCTCATCCATTGCATTTTGAAATTCCCTAACCTTTAATTTATTATTTTTGAGAGTTTTCTAACCCTCAAGCCTTAGCACTATCAATTTTGATCACATGTTTTTGTGCAAATCTTGTTTTGTGTTAACTATTTTTAAAAATGCCTGTTTGGTATTGTGTATGTCAACTATTTGATAAAATGTCAAACTTAAACTATTTTATTTTTATGTCAATTATTTGATCAAACATCATTCTTTTTCTTCATGTCAAGTGTTTGATAAAATGCCTAATTTTGTTTTTCTATGTTAAGTGTTTATTCAAAAAGTTCTAATTTTCATGTCAAGTGAGATGTATAAAGGCTAAATCGTGATTTGAATTGTAGTTGTAATTATTTTCATAAGCTTGGCTATTTTTATGTTCTTATTTTTATTTTTATTCTCATGGCCACATGTTTTGATAGTATGCAAGGCTATGTTGAAACAAATTTTAGTTATGGTGGAGATGGTAGGCATCTTATGCTATATGGGAACGGAATAGTCTAATGCTTGATATAATTATCAATGAGAACATCCATGCATGGTTTAGGCCTAAGACCAAAGAGTTCTTGCTATACTTGTTAAATAATTATAGTGTGATAATGTGATCACACTTGGCAATGGATGTTGTAGTTGTGATCATACAAGCTCTTATAGTAGGGTCTTCTAATTACATTCTTTACTACATGATCAATGATCCTTGAGATCTAGATGGAATTAGAGAACAATGAAAATTCATACTTTGTATGGGTTCTATAGTTATTGCATATCTGGGAGATGCCAATTTACTCGCAATACAATGCCAAAAATAACTTGATGTTGGGTCATAGGCTAATCAATGTATTCTAGAATCCTCCTAGAAATGTCTACATGCTAGAAGGGAAAGCTTTGTTTTAATTCTACATATTTATTTTAGTTTGAAGGCTATTTTCTTAATTGATTTTATATTTTTTTTATAGGTTTAAGGTGCATAGTGGAGGATTAGTGTCAAATGACCAAACCTTATCCTTAGCCTACATAACCTTGGAGGAATTCAGATAAGAAGGTAACATTAGAGTACAAGTGTTCAACCAACATAGTGCAAAGTTTGCTAGATATAGGATGAGTTATTTTCCAATGTACCAAAAGTGTGTGGCTACTAGGCATATACACAAATTTTGAAATCTCCAAGATTTACTATAGTGTGCATCAATTCAACCCAAGGTTCTACCTTTGTCCAAGTTAAGTAAAAGAAACTATCTAATTTTTATTATATTTTTTAGAATTTATAGTTAATTTTTTAGTTTTAGTGTTTTATGGATTTTTTTTAAGTTATATTTTTTGTTTATAATTAATTTTTTTTATTTTTATCTTTTTATGGCTAACTATGTTCCATGTAATAACTTTTGTGTAGTAGTCTACAAGCACTATAATTAGCTCAAGTGGGGTGAAGTAGACAAGGCACAAGAATGGTTGTCAAACAAAATTTCTATGGATGTTTAAGGAAAAATTATCGATATAGGCTTATTTGATTTTTTTAGATTTCCTAGTACATCTATGTTACTAGCTAAAATGATAAATGTTATAAATTTATTTGGTGATAAAGTTATAAAATTCTTCACTTATGCCCATGATTTACATGTAGTTTTAAGCATTGATGAAGGTTTGTTTAATAATCTTTTTAGTGTTCTTTCTGACAATGTTAAGATGATCATAACAACAAAAAAGACGTGAGTTGTAGAGAGGAAATTAAGGCTTGGCTCAAATCACCTCTTGATACAACATTTTCTTTTAATAATTTTGATATTAAGGAGGTGAATACGTTATACCCTCTATTCCACTCTAGAGTTTTTCTCATTCTTTTGTTACAAAGAAAAACCATGGGAGTGCAACAGGCATGGTCTATGAAATTTTTTTTGATAAATGAAACTAGGTTTGATTGGGCAACCTTTTTGGTTACTAGTTTGATGAATGAAATACAAAAACTCCATAAAAATCCTAATTCTATGTATCATCTACATTTTACCTTTTTTAATGCATATCTTAGAAGGTTTGTGGAGCTTTTGGTAATCAAGCAAGATGAAAAGTGGATAGCACATGATGTTTTCCAACTTTTCAAGCCTTGGGCTAAACATATTGCTCATTTAGTACAAGCCCAAGGCTCACCCACGAAGAATGTAGGCAAATCACTATCAATTACTACAAATAATGTTAGTGGTTTACATGGTTATTCCCTTAATAGCATGAGGATTAAGACCTGTGCTAAATGTGGCAATGTAGAAATGGCCAAGAGGTTGTGCACAAAGGCAAATGGTGCTACTAAGAAATAAATAAAGACGCCATGAGTTAAAGAAATGTCATGATTCCTAGCCAAAAGCACTTGGAAAATTAAGGATCAGACTCAAAGAGGCTAATCAAGTTGTTAAAGGTATGTAATATTTTAATTTCTGGTTTTATCATTATTTTTAATTATAATTTATTGATAAAATTGTTTACTAATTTATTTTTTATATGGCCATGATTTTGTTACAGTGAAGAAGCAAGAATTAGTAGCTATGGCCACTGTGAAGGAGGAATCATGGTGTAAAGAAGAAGAGAAGAGGATGGCTAAGAAAACATGAGATGTCTTAGATTCCATCTTAGATGATTTAGCTTTAGAGGAAAATCCTCTAATGGATGTATCTCATGGTCTTCCTAGTAAGCTTTGGTTACTTTGATTTTTTTATGGGTTATGTTTATTTCATTTTAAATGTTGTTAATCTATGTATGGCTACTACAAAGAATGAACCTTCTCTAGAAACATCTACATTCCACTTCAAATATTGAACAAAGGCACCAAACAAGATGGAATTCATGAGGGACATGATGAATGATATGGTAGAAAAACTACAACAGTTGGCTCCTAGCATTGGTAAGAAAATTCAAAAAAATTTCTTTAGTATTTTTATTTTTATGTTTATAATGGATTTAACAGTTTTTATTTTTTTTTATTTTAATGGTTTTAAATATTTTTTCTTTATTTTTTGTATGTGATAATTTCCAAGATTAAATGGAATCCTTCACGAGACATTAACTTTGATGAGCTTCGTATGCTACTACCTGATGTAGAGAATGTTCCATGGAAATTATATGAGGGGGCTAAAAAATATGTTGCATCATGTGAAAAAACATTTTTGAAGTCTCAATATTCAAATGAGTTCTCGTGGGAATGTGTTATGGCATTGGAAAAGGGAAACAATGAGCTAGCAGATGAAAACATGAGCTTGAGAGATCAAAAGAAGTTCATAGAGGCTCTTGTGGCCAATAGGGACTCCTTGCAAATAAAGAATATTGAATGGTCTCACTACTAGAATGTCATCCACAGAAAGATTGCTCTAGGTAGGAAAAGTTTGGATAAGGATGCATAGCTGGAAATTATGGTTCACAAGATAAAGGAGTGGCTAGATTACAATGCTTGGGTGATGGAGTGGGGGAAGAAGTAGAAATCTCATAAGAGGATATACAAAATGGAGAAGGACAATTACATGAAATCTTGACATGAAGTAGCTATGACACATCATACACATGAGTTGTTCTTACAAGGCATAGGTGTGGAATATGTTTTTAATAGGCTTAAGAAGTTAGTAGTCATTATTGATTCTTCCATTCCTCAAATCCTAATCACATTTGGAGAGACCTCTACGACTACCTTTTCCCATGCTTCTCTTGAGTGGACTGATGTGGAGAAGGAAAAAATCTTATCAAGAGTGAACTTAAAAGACATTGATTGGGTCAACATGAATGAAGAAGAAATTCTTCACAAGTTGGAGGCTGGTCTCTCAAAATTCATTCCAAAAGATATTGCTCATAAACCTTTTGAGGTTCATCAAATTTTGTTCTATGCTTTATGTCATGGATATATTTTAAAATTGTTTTATAGCTATGTTTTCTGTCACCATGGTTACTAATGTTTGCATGTTTTATTATCTATAAGCCCAAAGCAATAGTAATGATGGTTCCAATGATATTCCTACTTCTCCTCCTCCTATGGCTTAGATTGACTACTAATTATGATGATGGACTTACTATTATTTTTCTGATATTATTATGGTTATATGGTTATCAATTTTCTATTGGCCATCATGGTTGGTTTTAGAGACTATGTTTGTTTTCTTGGTATTTGTTACATAGTGTAACTATGGCTACTATCGTGGTTTTGGTTGTACTACTATTACATCTTGATTTTGAGCTAATGCTACTCTTGGCTACTATTTTGAATTTTTGTTTTTTATTTTTTCTATTTTTTTTATGTAAACACAAAAAGCAAACATAAGATATGAGTTAATGAAAAAAATAAAAAATAAGACTATAAAGGAAACTAGTAAATAAAATATGGTGTAGAAAAACAAAAATTATAAAATGACATGTAAACATGCAAGTAAAAAAAGTTGTAAACAAAGCCATCAAGTAAATGGCTACAATGTATGTACAAGCAGAAGCAAAATTGACCACATTAATTATGTAATTGTTTCCTAATATTTGATAGATTAGGAAATTGATAAGGTCTTTCTTGTATAATGGAAATTGATAAGGTCTTTCTTGTATAATTTTGTACTCCCTATTTTCTTCATTAATGATAGTGACTAAGAGTTACTCCCAAGATTTGGTATTATTGGCTTTGGCTTTGTTAACTTCATTATGATCTTTGGTTTCGTTATGGGCTATGGGAGTTTCTTCTTGAAGCTCCACCTTAGATCCTTGTTCTACGTCAACATTATTGACTGACAAGGGTATTGCATTGTCTCCATGGATAATGATCTTCCCTCCCTCATAAGATAGGTAAATCTCTTGGTGTATCGAAGAAGAAACTATTCTCAACTTAGCCAACCATGACCATCATAGAACTAAGTTAAAGCTTGATGTCACTTGAACCACTAGGAAGTCAATAGATGTGGAGAATTATTCCTTGGCCACAAAGTCTAGTGAAATGAATCCTCTCACTGCTACCCATGACTTGTTAAAGGACTTGAACATAGAAGTGTAGGTATCTTGAATATTCTCAACAAAGCCTAAATGTTCAACAATAGGTAGGGAGATAACATTTCTGACTACCCCATTGTCAACATGCACCCAATGCACCTTATACTAGTCAACTTGAGTAGTTACAAAAAAGGAGACATGCAACCAAAACACCACTAAGAAATCTCAACATAGTCACTATGGTTCTAAGCCATGGCCAATGTAGTGACTATGATTCTCAGCAGTTTCTCTATGGCCAGTGTAGTCACTATAATTCCTAGCGTAGATGCTCGAAAGCTAACGTAGTTGCAACAAAGCCAATGTAGTTGCAACAAACCTAGCATAGTTGCAACAAAGCCAACTTAGGTGCAACAAATAAAGCATAGTACTAGAAGCCCATTTACTATTTTTAGTTTTTTATGTGATTTTGATAGCCTTGGGTGCATCAAAACTTGCCATAAATGGAAAGTACTACACATGATTTCAATCTATCAACAATCATGGAAAAAATTTGTAGCAACAAATTAAACACTAGAAATATATTTAAACTATATTCCAATACTTTGAAAGGACATTTTTTGAAAAATTAGTAATTGGTTGATCATTGGAAACTCTCAATGCATTTCCCAATAGCAAAAATTCAAGAATTTTTCCACCATTTTTTAACTAATGTAGTAGACCTAAGCCCAAGAACCAATGAGGAGTTTCAAAACTTGGAGCTTGAAAGCACATGGATCATGAAATTGACTACAAAACACAACCTACTAGTTTCAACAGACTTCAAGAACCATTCAAACAACTCCCTATGCATCTAGGAACATACTTGTACATCTTGGAACTCTGCTCTTGTAACATTTTTATAATTCTAATAAAAATTAGTAGTTCATTCATTTGTGATAGTTTATTTTGAATTAAAATTGTGTGCTTTCTCTTAGATTAGATCTACATTTTTCATTTAATTTGTTTACACCATTTACAATTTCATAGTCCTTGGGTGATCAACAATATTGTCCAAGATGCATTGGATCCTATTTTTGGAGGTCCTTTCGAAGTTAAACTATTTTACTTGGAATTTTGGATTTTCCAATAATCAAATTTTTCAAGCATCATAGTTTTTGGCACTAGAAGCAAGGCCTCCACCCAAATTCTCAACCCAAAACATTTTCCAAAATCTTTTTCCAACCAATTTCCAAAAACCTTTTTCAAAACCTTTTTCAAGTAGTTTCCAAAACCATTTCCAACCAATTTTCAAAACCTTTTTCAAAAACCTTTTTCAACCAATTTCCAAAACATTTTCCAAAAGTCTTTTCTAAAACCTTTTTCAACTAATTTTCAAAAAAATTTCCAAAAAACCTTTTTCAACTAGTTTTAAAAATCATGTTTTTCACATCGCAAATTTCAAAACCTGCCAACATAGACCTTTGAAAACCAACCGGGGTGTCCAATCGTTCACAACTAATACATAGAGTAGTTGTTATGGGTAATTTGGGCTTCTACATTATTTTCACAACAATTACCCAGACCTTCTACAACCAACATAGTCAACACTTGGAACTACAAAACCATCATCTAGGATATCCTAAAAATCCAATGTAACCCCCACTCCATCCACTATGAAATTTTGTGGAAAACCCAACATAGTCATTGCTAAGACTCCAACGTAGTCATGGGGAACACCAAAATTCACATCTAAATTCCAAAACCAGTGCACCCCTTTTGAGGTAAAAAACTCCTAGCTTGGTTTTGCCAAGTGAAAATCCATTTCCACCACCTACCTCAGCATAGTTGGCTAGATAATATAGTGGTCTACTACACACCATCTAATGTAGACACTACTAGAAAAGCCAATGTAGTTGGTGTTACCTACCTCAACTACTATCACATCATTTCCATTGCAACCTACACTATACTTGTAGTTGTAGTTTCAACTATTTTTCTAGTTATAACCTCTTCCACCTTGGGCAATTTTTGGAATTTTGGATTAATTAATTAAGAAATTAAATCAAACATCCCACCTTTCCCTCCTTTTACTAAACCACCTAGCATAGTTGTGGTGGACAAATTACATTTCCTTATCACCATATAAAACCCAACATTGCTTTTTAAGATTAAATTTTGAAAACTAACATTTTTCATGATTGCCCAACAAAACCCATAATAGTTTCCATGAAAGGAAAGTATTCCAACACCCCTTAAACAAGAAAATCAAAAACATCTTATTTTTATCATCAACATATTTTTGGAAAAAATACTAGTGTATCTTTTCAAAGCCCAACATATTGCAAATAACCACCTTTTCCATATTCACCTTTTCACAACAACTACTAGACTTTCCAAAGTCTAGCTTAGTTTTATAAAGCCTAGCTTAGTTTTTGTTTTCCTAGCTTGGTTTTGTTGGTACCAATTAATGTCTTTTCATAGATCAACCATTCTACCTCTAGACCTTTCATATATGGACTCCAACTAAGATGTTGTTCATGTTTATGATCCTAAAGATCCTACGATCATAGAATGAAGACAATCACTTAGGCAAAGGGAAAGAAACTTAGATTTTGCAGTCATCAATGAGGAGTTCTGCAACTTCATTTATGCTAAGATGCAAGTTTTTCTCTTAATTCCACACTTCAAATCTAATGCTAAGCATCAATTCAAAGTTATACGCTGGGATGGAAAAGAATACATCCCATCTCCATATGACCAAATCCTCCTCAATTATTTTAGTGAGATACACACCTCATAGAGATTGATGAGTTTAGTGAGAAAATTAGCTTATATGATCTCCAAGAAGAGAAAAATGAGTTTGAGGCCGAACCAAAGCCAAACACCTTCATAGGAGGCCTTTTTCAACAATCAACTCCCCAAATGACTACAACCAGCTCCATGTCTCTTGCCTCATTGGTGGGATAAGTTTCTTACTCCAATTCCCCTCTTATCCATCCTACTATGCTTGGGTCTATAGCCCTCAACATTACACACTAGGCACAACTCGTGCCTCAATCAACCTCCTTGTTCTCATCCATGTCCTTTACCATACAACCTTACCACCTTCCTTTGTAATACCAATGGGATCCTCATTGGGGCCTCAAGCAACATAGGCCTCCCATACTCTCTTTGCTCCCTTCATATCACATATCCCAATGTAAAACTCTTTTTCTTTGTTTAATCCACATATGACGATGGTCACACAACCTCTTCCCTCTATGTCAATGTCAATTTCACAACCTCAAGCCTCACAACTTCCTCCTCAACCCTCAACACAAGAACCATAGCTCATAGGGATACTCTAAGGCTTGGATCAAGCTTTCCAAATGATCCAAGACCTTACTAAACTATTGGGGAAACTTAAGTCAAGTACAACTTAGATGATCAAGGTTCTAGACTTTTACCAAGATGATCCTATAAATCATATGGTGCCTCAAATAACCTTACATGTAGGCTTTCCTATTCTAAGCTTCACCAAATACATTGATAAAGGGGATCCCAATGCACAATTGGTCACCTTATAGTTTGAGTGCTTCTTTTTACAAGCTTGGAAATATACGATACTAAATATTTTTTTCATGTCCCTTAAGGAAAAAGCTCTAGATTGATACCAAACTTTGCCAAGGGTGGGTGGGTTTTCATCTCTTACCTTTAAAACTTAATAAATCAATTTGTCAACTACTTTAGATACAACTTGAAGTCAATTGTCACATTGGATCAATTGATGAAGGTGAAGCATGGGCCACTTGAACTAGTCAAAAGATTCATTAAAAGGTGGAACTCAATACTCAATGAGATTCTAGGGCCTATCTCTAAAACCCACCTCTTGACCATCTATAAGGGAGTAGTCAAAGCTTTACTACCTAGAGCCCCAGTCACTAAGCCAAGCCTTCTTGCAAACTAAGAACATAGAGAAGGTAGCTATGTCTAGCACTGATCTAGCCTATGTGGCATATAAAAATCAATATACAAGGAGGGATGGCAATAAAACTAGGTAATAACATACAACTGTAGCTACAATATCCAAGGAGTTAAAGAAAAATTGTACAATATCCAAAGAGGTCTAAGTACACAAGGTTGCCTATGAAGCCCTTTGAGGTTCTAGAAAAATTGCTTAAAGAAAAATGTATACAACATATGTAACTATCTAAAGAGGCATGTGAGAGGCATGATCATCTTTGTGACATAAATAGGCATCCAATGATAACTACCAAGGACAATCTAAAGCTATCAAAATACTTTAAATTGGGTAGGTACTATCATTATCATCAAATGGTTGGTCATGACATTGATTTTTACCTAGCATTGAAAGATGACCTCTAGAAAGTGATAGACCATGGAGAGTTGGTGTTAAATAAGACCAACTCTCCAAGAGCCAACAACAACTTGTACACTATAGCCTCATTCATAGAAACCAAATTGTCTAATCCTCCTAGGTAACCATTTTTCATTAAGGTGTAACCATGATCTCAAAACACAAAGCCTAGAGAGTTCTTCGTCATATGGGTACTACCTTGTCCATCTCCTAAGAAGCCTTTATTCATACTTGTCCCTTTGTTAGTAGCATCAAATTTACAACCTAGACCATAGGTTACCAATCCTCTAAAGCCTAAGGCACCATTTCTTATCCAAGTCCCTCCACCTTCAACAAGTGAAATCACAATTATCTATGATCAAAGCCCACCTATAGTGACCTACAACTTAGAGGTTAGCAAGAAATCATCATTACAATAGAAACAAAAATAACATGTTGTCAAACCAACAAAAAACCCCACTAAAGGTGCTTGATAACAAAATTCTTTGAAACAAGCTACACCAAGACCAACTACATCCATGGACAAGGGGCCCAAGACACATGAACGAAAACCTAAGCTGCAAACTCTAGGAAGGATGGAGGAAGTTAAAACAACTAAGGCTAAAACATTACATGCCAATGAAAAGAGTTTCCTCACAACAATGGAGCAAGTTGAATGATCATTAAAGCAAAAGAACACATCACCAAACTTGTACAACTTGGTCATGACCTCTCTGGCACATAGGGATAAAATAGCTTAAGTGTTAACCTCTATCCCAGTGAGCAAATACATGCATGCCAATAAAGAATCAATCCACTTTATCATTGAGCAAGCATTGCTTATGGAAAATGGACATTACTCCATGCTCAACTTCTATGATAGTGACACAAAGATTGAATCTCAAAATAGAGAGGTGCTATCCACTCCTCTTCTCATTACTATACATGTTGGCAAATACAAAGTTCAACATGTTCATGTAAATGATGTGGTGGCAACCAATGTTGTACCATTTTCCATTGTTAAAAAACTAGCCTTGATTGAGAATATATCCAAGAAACCAGTACCTTAGCACTTAGTTCATTTAATGGATCACAAGTAGTAGTGCGAGGTTCCATCTTCTTGAATTTCATCACAACTAAGTGTTGGCACATTACCCCATTACATGGAACAGTTGGAATATTTTGTTCAAAATTAGCATAATCCCTGGTTGTAAATTTGCAGTTTAGTATTGTGAGTTGATGGGAAGCAAGCCAATGGTAAATAATCTTGATTTTGAAGCCTTCTTGGAAAGTAGAACTAAAATGACAAGTTATTTTCTTGAGTGAAGATTGGAATAAAAAAATAAGGAGGTGATTATTTACTACAAGAAATAATATTGGCAAAATAGACAACACCGTGGGTAATGGATTATTAAAAATTGACTAAGAGTTGGAAGCAAGTGAAGGACCTAATGGACTACCAATAGGTTCTGAACATTTAAAATTATCAAAAGTTGGTTCCCTGATGCAGCAGAAGCAAGTTGAAACCATGATGCAGTAGCAGCAATGGCAGAAGTGGAAATGCAGAGTAGGAGGAAGAAGCCTTTGAAGATTGTGACGATGTCAGACTCATTCGACTATGAACAGAAAGAGACGCTGATCTTGCAACTCAAATCCAAGGGCATCGTGGTAGAGGACCTCGGCAACGACAAGTATTATGTCATCGGTGATCGCGTGGGCAGGGCCGTGAGCAAGGCGTAGGCACAGTAGGAGGAGTAGGAGGACGTTCGCGGCCTCGTTGCTTGCGGAACTGGCATTGGTGTAGTGGTTTTGGTGAACAAGTTTCCAAGCGTCTATGCCATGACGTGCTCCTCTGTGGATGACGGCCAAAATTGTAGATCCATTAACAACTCCAACATCATCGCCGTTGGTGGAATGTTCACCAATCCTGATGAAGGAGTTAAGATTCTAGATGCCTAGCTCCAAACAGATTTCAAGGCCCCCTATCCTGCCAATTCTGGATGTTTAAAATTATCAGAGGATGTAAAGCTTTCGGTATTGAAGACGAACACAAATTCTTGGCATTTTTGAGAGGCAGAGGTTACAGCAGTTGCAATTCCTTACGGAACACATGGCAACGTTTCCTAACGCAACAGCTGAGTCTTCTCCTGTGGCAGCAGTTGCTGGTAACAATTTTTGGTCGAAGAAGATATTTTGAATCAATTGCAGGTAGTTGCAGCATCGGTGCCTTCACCTTTGGGCTCGTATTTCGACCATTCCGAATTTTAACTTCAATTATCGGGAATAAGAAAGGATAAATTAACTACCACTACCACCAATAAGGTGGATATTATATTATATTTTTATTGTAAAATCTTAGAGATTAATAACACTTAGTATTTAAAATTTAAATTAAATTAAATTAGATTAGGGAATTTAGACTTATTTTAATAAACTACTTTTAAAGGCAATATTTATAATATTTATTAATTAATCCCCCTAACTTTATGAATAACTTCCTAACATCCTCCTAATTAAATGGACAAGTAACCTCCTAACTTGTTGGGCAAGTAAACTTCTAATTGGTTGGCCAAGTTACTTGGGAAAAAAGTTAGCTAGGATATTTTGGCATGTAACTACATTGTAAACCTTATAAAAAGGCTTCATGAACACTTTGAGAAAGGGGGGGATTTTGGTAGGATAATTGTTGAAAAAAAAACTTTTGGAGAAGAGACTTTATGGAGGTCTCATACATCACACTTTGTAAGGCTACTAGTTAGCACTTAGGCTCTCACTTGAAGACACTTTGGGGTCTTGAGAAGAGCATCTGCAAAGAAGATTTGTAAAGA
>MNCI01012289.1:316750-370217 GCA_015680685.1 Gnetum montanum
GCGTAGACTAGGCAGTTGAACAAAATAGGGAATTTTCAACAACTCACAATACTGGGCAAAGCTGGCTGAATCTCTTTAAAGTAAGTTACTTGTAGTTCACATACAATGCAATCATTACATTTCTCACAACCGCACGCCGCAACAGCACACACACATACTCACATTAACTACTGAGTTTATTTGGAGGTATCTGGGCCTTGGTGTTGCCAGAGACCAGCAGACACCTAAATCCTGTTCGAGGACACTTGTTGGCAGTCGCGTCCCAAACGGTTGCCAACAGTAAGCAATTCCCTACATCCACCAACTTCCTAGTGGTTGAAAAGACACTTGGCTTCAACTTAATCTTAGGAAGGTCATGGTAAGCTAAGCTTTGCATAGTCTCATCTCCTATACATTAAGAGATTCACTTACCATTTGAGGCTAAGGAAATTGTGATCCATGGAGACAATGTATCAATACCATTAGTTAACTATGTCAACACTGACCGAGGTTTGGAGGTGGAGTTTCAAAAGGAAACTCTTGACACTTAGACTGGGGCCAACAACAATGATGTGAATAACACCAATTCTATAACACTGAATTTTCAAGGAAAATGCCTACAACTTGCCATGTTGAACAAGAAAGATGATGAGCATAAGAGCCTGCCAAAAGGACTCATTGATCTATTGAAGATCAAGCAACAAGTTCACAGTAAATGTCTTATCCTTTCTTTGGTTAATGGTCAATTGTTTACCTTAATGATGTTGTATCATATTTTAATATTTGTTCTAACCTTATATGCTCTCTTGAAAGCATCCCATACTTGCTAGACAACATATGGACCATGGCCCACTGAGGCCTAAAACTGGCACCACCACGGCCTACTAAGGCCTAAAACTAGTGAACGTGATGACCTCTTCTTTTTGTCTTCATACCAACCGTGTGTCCAATTTACCCAATAACATTATTTACAAATCTTACTTACATGCTTATACCTTGTTTTACCATTTTTACTGTATAGTCTTGTTGCATTTACGCCTTATGCTCATATAAAAATATAAAGCATAGAGAAATAGAGAAATATGTCAAAATTAATTAAAATTTTGTAGCCAAATGTCCATTACCATAGCCACAATTATATAGTGTAACAAAAATAGACAATACACAGTCTTTAAATTTATGAGTATGATGACTATCTACCTACCATGATTCTTAAGATTGCCAACTACGCGATATCGCAGCCGTTGCGATATCGCATCTTCCCCCATGATATTGCAGTGCACTATCATATCTATAAATAAGAGGCACCTCTCCCTTGTTTCCTCATCCTAGGCTAGACAATAGGGAAATTATGGTAGATTGATCACTCCAAAAATAGAATATTTTCCATGTGCCCGCAGTAGGAGTTCTAAAGTGAACGGATCTTTATTCAAGCAAACATTGTACTTGAACACAAGTTTGTGTACAGCAATAAAGAAGAGCTTCTTGGATAAACCTTGCAATGCATGGAATATGCTAATTAGGATTTATTTATTGTTATTTACTGTTTATCATTTATATGCTTTATTAGGAATTAAATCTTTCTCAACCCTTCTCTCCTAGTTAAGTGCCTCAATACGACCGCTTCGAGCACGTGCGTTACGCATGGTGATCCTAGCAACGACTAGCGTTTAGTAACCACGGATGCATCGATTCATGGTGTGTACAGTAAGTGGGAACGGATGCTGACGCTAGGTTAATTTAGACTTAGTTAGTTAGTTAGAGTTAGTAATTAGTCTCTTCAACCCTTCGCCTCAATAGCATAGGAGATAAAAACAGAAAAGATATACAAATCATATACCTCAGACTTACTTAACCATACACCGTGAAAAATACAAGTCTGTGAAGACAACGAATAATTAACCTTAAGTGTTCCATGAGGCGTGTAGGCACTTAGTCTGCGGAGTTCGACTAGATCGCGTGTGTTACGGTCGTATTCATATGGTTGAGTGTAGGCGTACCTTGCCACTCATCACCAACCTAACACAATATTAATATTAAAAGCTTTAATCAAACAAGGGGAGAGGATGAGGAATGTTATGAAGCTTATCACTACCATCACCCAAGGCCTTGTGAACAAGAAGAACATGTAATCATTAGAGTATGGATCAACCTTAAAACCAAAGTAAAAACAAAATAATAATAATAATAATTTTGATAACTATTGATCAAAGAAGCAAACCACTTAATCCATACATAAGGAATGATTTACTTATGTTGTTTTCTTTATTATGAAAGAACAACACAAATGTCTCTTGAGCTAATTAAATTTAAAAAAAAAAACAAAGTGGCCATGCAACTTGTATTTATAACATTTTCCTGCAAAACAAATGAAACTGTAGATATATTTTTTTGTTTTTCTTTATACACTTTCTTTTTTTTATACATAATGCTCCAAAATTGGAATCCTCTTAATGGTAATGATTATCATGAAATTAATGCATTGTTACATACTTTTTCATACTTGAAACTATCTTCATGAAGTAAGAACATTAAAAGTATTACCAAGGACTAGATCTGTACATGGATCAAAAGGAAACTTTTGAATTTTCCCTAGTTTCATATCCAAAATTACACCAGGACGTGGGTTCATCCAAAACCTTTTATTATTAGTTAAAAGGAAGTGAAATTCCATATTCAGTTTTGGAAAACACACTTCAAAGTTATAAGGTAATGGATCTTAGTCAAAACATCTCCAATAAACACATATATACCTAAGGGACTCATTTCATCTAAGGCTTCACAATGAACTACTAGTGCCCTCGGCATTCCAAAAATTTGAAGTGCGTCGACCATCTTTTGAACCTGTCAATAAGAAACAGCTGATCCTTAATTTCAAAACTTTAACAATAAAAAAGAATAAAAATCAAACATAATGAAATCAACTTCTTTTTGATCTGAAAATCGAAAAAACATAAGCAACTTTATATACTGCCAGGCGTAAATCTGATATCTACCAGCAGAAAAAACAAATCAAAATTAAGGAAAGCACGCATTAAAAAACAGGGTATGGAAAATTCAAGTGTAAACATTTTGGTGCTGAAAGACATTTCTATGAAATGCTTGCTTGTCATCGCAGGCCATTATCAAGTTGAAAAGTATGCCAAATGAAGTTGGGACATAGCATCTACAAAAATTCTGCAAACAAACATTCATTCACCAATTCACGCATAAATTTAGAGTTGTTGAATCCGCCATATAAAATCCAGATAAGTGGCTGGGGTGTTAAAATAATAATAATAATAATAAATAAATAAAGAAGAACACTAAGATTGCCATACACAAAAAAAATAATGACGCTGCCGGATAACAAGGTTGTTGCGGTCTGTCTTTTGTTTCTTCGGCTGCTGTTTCTTCAGAGCTGTGCTGAGGCCAGAAGTACCGTGAATGGTGTTTTCCTACGGCCAAAACGACATGGCATTTTTGCTGCTGATTTTGAATCATATTTTTTTGATATGGGCCGCCATGGCAAACCACAAAGCTTTTGCTATTTGTGCGTTTGATTCCGCATCACAAGAAATGGTACAGAGTATGAAAGAAAAAAGGAAAAGCTAGCACAATCTGTTAGCTAGCCTTATTGCATAAGTGTAGTCCTTAACTTTTCAAATCCCCATTTCTGAAATTTTGCTTAGAATCTGTCACTAATTGAAAGGCGATCAGCCACCCAATTGCAGTTTTAGAATAACAGTTAGGGAGAGACGCTTGCGGTTAAAATGTGATCTCAATTAAGCATATTACTTTAACGGTGCATAAGCTTAGTTATAATATCCAAATCTTAACCAAACTAAATATGCTGTGCAGAAGAAGCATTAGGCTCTCCAAAATCAGTATATCACCATCCCTCTCATTCAAACATGAAAAATCCTGGAGAATAATTCAACGATATCTTTAAAAATAAAAATAAAGAAGGGGATTGCGTGAGGACATTCCGCCACGCTGCCTTGTGCAGGGCTATGCAGACCCGTTGAAGGTTGCACAGCCCTGGGACTGCTCCACCCACACTATGCCATTGCCCTGTTGCCGGTCACGCCTGCCGTGCCCCTGCACTGCCCCCGCGCACGCCTGCACCGTGCAGCTCTGGCAACACCACCGCTCTCCCTGCCTTTGCAACGGGCAACAGCATAAAAACATAAATAAATGAATAAAACAAATAATAATAAAAATAAATCTTGCTAAGTTTATATATATATATATATATAGAGACACACACACATACATTAAACAAACATATAATAATTTACATTGTTCCACCCAGTTTGTCATAGTTTATGCTATTTTTAACTTTGTTTTGTCTCGATACAACTTTATTTTACCAAAATTTACCCAGCCTTTACCTTGTTACAACCAAATTTCACCTTATTTTACCAAGTCTCACGTTACCTTCCCATCATGGTAACATTGCCCAATGAAATAGGCCCCTACTATGGCCTGCCAAGGCCTAAAACTAGCAATGACATAGCCAGCTAAGGCCTAAAACTAGTAAAATGTAACCTTGATTGATCCACCGTGACTGGTTTGGCCTTGTTTCATCGTACTTTGACTTGATGTAACCTTGTTATGTATTATTGACCATCATTGGTTTATTGTTGGATGTTGTTTGGCTTCATTTTTGTTGTTTTGGCATCATTTGGCCTTGGTTTCATCAAATGTTTTTATTCTTTGGCATCATTTAACCTTAGTGAACTTGGTTTTATATTAGTTAACACCATTAGACATTGTTGTCACCTTGCTTGATCCTCTAGAGCATCATTTGATTAGATCTTACTATCATTTCAGTCCATTTCACCTTATTTGTCATCATTTGGGTCTTGTTTCACATTAGTTGGCCTTTGGTTTACTCCATCTACCTTATCTGATGAGCGACAAGGTACCCCTATGCCCAACCATATGAATCACAAGTGTTCATGCGTGATCTAGTCAGATTCCTTGGACATTGTAGTTTTTGGTGAACTAGTCTTCGAGGTAGTGAACCTTTGCCTTAAGCTCAATCATTATCTTCCCAATTACACTTGTGATGGTATGGTTAAGTGTAATTGAAGCATATGATTTTTAACATTTTATATTTTATGGTTTGGTGTTCAAAGGGAGATAAAAGTAATTAGATTAACTAATTTAATTTAACTAATTAAGTAATATCTAACTAGTCTTAACATTAGCATCCAGTCCCACTCTCCGCACACTTCCTGAACCCACGTATCCATTGCTGGGTTACCAAGTGCTATGCTACTAGGCATACCAAGTGATAATGCTACTAGGATTACCAAGCAGATACATGTTACGCTCGAAGTCGTTGTACTTATGTGTTTAATCTATCTCACTTATCTTACTTAATTGCTTCATTAGCTTAATTACTGTAAATCATTTAATAAATAATTAAAAACATTTAATAAGTAATTGAAAACATTAAATGCATAAATAAAATATTTAATCTATCCAAAGTGCTGCAAAGTTTATCAGAAAGTTCATCTTTATTGCCACACACACTATCGTGCTTTGGTACAACAATGCTCGAATAAAGATCTATATAGTCAATGAATCCTACTGCAGGCACTCAGAGAAAATATTCTAACTCTCAAATAAACAAATTGCAAGAGCTTTGCTACTACTGAAATCTTGATGGCATAAATGTAGCTAGTAGGTGCATATTTATAGGCAAAATACAAACATTGCATTGATGGGGCCTCATCGATGCATGATACGATGTGTTGATGAGGCCTTGTCGACGAGGCCTCATTGACACAACCAACAAAACTATGACTTATCATACCCCCATGATTGAATAAAAACTTATCCTTGAGTTGTTTTACAAAATTGGGAAGGTATTGGATTATTGACTAACCTTTCACAAATAAAACAAACTGACTTGACAAAAATGGAGTCCCTAAGTATATGGATCAGCACATTACAAAAAAATAGTGGTGTTTAGGATGAACACCATAACACAAATTTTCAAAATTGGACAACACATTCCTTGATTACGTGAAGTTTGGTGGAGAAGATTAGATAGTCCCAGGCAGTGGTGGCTCCTAAGGTTCTAAGGGACCTTGACTAGCTTTATGCATGTGTGGTGGTTAAGCTAGCTATGGCTGTCCTGCTACTGCTGCAACTTTTGGCAATAGGAAAAAAGTATCCTACAATGCTTTCATTTTCTCCTTCTTACTTCTAGGATTGTGCGTTGTCCACGCAACTTTTCCAATGTGGGTCAGAACGAGCACATCCCAAGGACATGAAATTACTGCAAACTGCTCCTTCGTGTTGATGAACTAGGCAGCGAATTATTTGCATTTAATGTCAAACACTCTAATTGTATCCTTCAACTCATGGTGATCATTCATCCTTTTGGCTAGGTTTTCAGCAGTTGATCATTGATTTGTGAATTGTGCTATGAGAACTTCGAGTTCAACATTTGCAATCTAAAGCTTTTGCTTGGTGTCTTTATGGTGTTTAAACTCTACCTCATATAACAAATACGAGCTAGCCACTTGTTTCACTAACTCTGATAGTACCTGTTCAATAGTCAGCATAGCCAAGTTCACGTAATTCCATGTACTCTATCATTTCTTCTATTTACAACTCCTTTAAGTAGATCTCTACATTGTTGTAGGCATCAAACCCATCAACAATGGGTTGCCAAACTTCTTTCCCTTATTAGATTTTCTAGAGGGCTTTATTTATTTTTGCCTTCATCATCTGGATGTGCTTCTTGTTGATTTCCTTTTGCAGGCCAACTTGGTCTTAATAATGATTTTTAACTTTTTCAAACATTAAAGCTTCATTCCTCTAGGTGTCAATTTTGATGGTAGACTTCTAGCACAAGGCAGAAACTTCTTCCATTGATAGATTTTAATTCTCTATGGCCAATCTCCTTAAATCAGTGTCCACCTTGGCAAGTTGTTGTTGCTATTGATGAATAAATTCTTGCATTTGTTTCTTCTAGACATTAACATTGCACAGGTGATGATTCTATGTGATCAAATCTTCATTCTTCTATCACATTTGAGCTAAGTCCTTTTGAATTGAATAGGACTTTGCCTCTACTATGGGTTGGTTAAAGATGGTCATTACTATCTTCTCCTTAGTCTTCATAAATCATTCTTGAAGCTATTAGAAAGCTTTGTCTCTGGTTATTGTTGGGTTGAGGATTGCAAGATTATCAAGGTGGGCATGTAATTTAGCAACCTTCATGGCCAAGCGATGATTTTGTACTTGAGCCATTTTAAGTTGCCTCTCTAGAATGATGCACTTACTTCTTTCATCCAACAACTCTAACTAGGTTGGGATGATGTTTTTTTGAAAATCAAAGATACCCAGAATCGGTTGCCTAGTCCCCACTAGTTGATCCAACAATTCTTCATGCTTGGCTACATTTAACTTTCAGCTGATTGTGCCTACAAATGTTTGCACATCTCAAAGTGTAAATAGGTCAGGTATAGACACCACAAGTGCATTTAGTGCTTTGGTGACATGATCAACAACTACCTCAACTACCATCCCCTACCCTTGGTGTTGCATCACTAGGATAGTTGTCCCTTCACCTTCCTCCAATTGTACTGAGAAGGTGGTAGCATCCCTAGAGATTTTTGGGAATAAATGGTGTTGTGATAAGAACAATATTGCCTCTCAAGTATTGGAATCTGACCTCATGGACAATTTCATTTTTTGGAAAGAGAATATTGACCCACCTTTCTCATTCTAACTAATTATTCAGTCCACCTCATTAAGGTGACTCATTGCTGATCTATACATAGATAGATCTATGCCACTCATCCTTGCATGCTGCTCTTGCTCACTTAAGAGCTCCTCTTAGATTTTGCACAAGTTCTCAATGGCTATGTAAGCCTCTAGCATTGTTTCTTGGGTGGGTGGTGGTGGTGATGGTTGCTCCTCTTCTTGAGTTGTTATTGACATCTTTTCTTTCATAATTTTAGACCATGAGGGAAAAGGATCATGCCTAATTGTATCATTAGAATAGTAGACAATTCCTACCCATTTGCGGAGTTTTCTGATAAGGCATAAAAAGGGTAGGGTTTTTCTTCCATGTTCATTTTCCTTGAAACACTTTTCAATCTCCAAGTAGATGAGTTGTGGAAGGTTCACAAGAAATTTCCCGCTTAGAGCAGTGCATGCTTAGGTGGAAAAGGTGGTCACCTGGCTACAATTTTAAAATAGATGCACTCTGCCAATGTGAGTGTGACTTACTCATTATGGTCAACCCCATAGCACCACCGAGTCCACTCTTTCTTGGCCTTAGGATCATCCTTTGTTAATAGCTTCGCCAACTATGTCCTAATGTTAGGTAACCCTAGTGCCTACATGATATCTTCGACCAAGTAGGATACTTGAATATCCTTGAACTTTACTATGGATCCTATCCTTCAATTATTCTAGAAGAGATATGTCTCTCCCATGTACCATTCCACACTAGATGTGATGACTAGACACATGGGAGAGGTTTTGCAGTTGTGTTGTGACTTCTGTTGGAGATTTTTCTAGGAATGGCCGAAAGTTCATTTCTTGAAGAACTAATCATTGAATCTCTTGGGACTTGATGATTTCAAGGCAAGCTTGAGTCAAAGTGAATTCAAGCCTGGGTGTGGATCTAGTTAGTTCTCCTCCCTATGATTACTTAGTGGGTACTTTTTCTCCTAGAATTTGTAGAACAGATTCTAATATGGGCTTTTCATGAAGAGGTCCCATTGTATGGGTTGCCTTTGGTGGTTCTTGGGCTTGTTCTTGTTGGCCCCTTCTAACTCTAAGCCACTTCTTCCTTGGGTGAGAGCATTCTCCTTCGTGCAGGCATTTTGGTTTTGGTTCCATCTGTAATCACAATGAGACCATGGGTTAGCAATTGTTATGTAACATAAAGCAATTTGGATACCTTTATCTCTTAATAATAGTTACACTTGGCTAAGTTGTTATTATGGCTGATTTAATTATTCTAATCATTATTTTATTTATGCATTATTATTAATAAATCATCCTAGAGGTTGTTGAAAGGATTAACTCTCAAAAAAATTGATTTTTGTATATTGTTATGTTTATTAATGTTTTGGGGGAATTAGAAAATTTTTAAAAAAATTTCATCATAAATCTTAAGGTTTATGGCCCCTAGTATAAAGAGCTTATCTTTGGTAAGTGTAGGATCAAAAAATGGAGTGATTTGGACAAATGGTTGGGAAGTTATGGACTCTGGAAGGTTTTGGGCTCTGAAAAATGGCAAAAACTCCCCATGTGTTATGAGGTAAATGACAAAAATTTCTAAGTGCACAATGGTGTATATAGGATTTATGCACTATGTTGATGATTCCTCGTCAATGCAATCAACTATGTCAATCAAGCCTCATCAATGTAGCTGTTGACCACTATAGACAACTATTGACTTTGGTCAAACTTACAAAATACAAAGAGTTTTTGAATGAAATTGGGATCAAATGAAAGCTCAAAAGGCCAAGAACAATATGAAAACATGAGATGAGGGTGTTAGAGCTCATAATTTGGAAAAATGGAGATGAAAAAAAATGATTTGAGGCATGAATGAAATAAATGATTAAGGAGAACTATGCAGAATACATAATGGATTATGTGAAAGATAGGATTGTAGCAATGTCAAAGATAAGGAACCTTAACTAATCAAGCCAAGAACTATGCAAGTGGTTCCTCCCCATATCAAGTCCATGCCCTTTTTTCCTTTGTATAACCTCAACTAAGAAGTCTGTGAGCTCCATAGTTGATTAATGGTCATGAACAGTTAAGGACCAACCAAGAAGAATCTATCCAAGAATTCCAACACATTAGACCAAGACATAGAGCATAACATAGAACTTGAAAATGAGGTGAGTTATGGAAACATAGATGGATAACAAAGAAAGTGGAATCAAATTCCAAATTGAGGTCATAAGAAGTTCTTTATGGAATTTTTGTTTAAAATGACCAAAGAAGATCCATCCTTAGTTCAGACCATAACCAACCACTTTCAATGACTTTGCATTACCACTCTAAGATTGATCCACTTGCATGAGACACAAGAGTTCTTCCACAAAACAGCCATCATTCCATAAATAGACAAAAAGAGAGAATTAGGAAGTGAGAGAGGGCCTTAGTTAGAGGGGACCTTTAAGCATGGGTGCATATCTTTCTAGTCCCATAACTAGTGCTTGTAGCCCATTTATTTGTTTCAAGGGTGTGCTTTGAATTCCCATCATTTTTTTGAAATGGGAACCACACCATGCAAGTAATTATTCATTTATTATGTCTAAGGGATGTACGTTGAATTCTCATCACTTTTTTTTTGAATTTTTGGATGGGAAACACACCATGCAAAGACTTATTTGACTTCCTATTAGTGGTTGGAATGGAACAATAAGAAGTCCGTGAAAAACACTCAAGAACTGAAGCAAGTAGAAGAGTAAAAAGAGTAATGAGTCCCCTTGAAATCACATACTTTACAAACCTTTGAATCCTTCCTAATTCTAGAACTACCAAGGGGTACCAATCGATTAAAAGTTTCTTTAATGGAAGGGACCTCAAATTTCCAAAACAAGAAAAACCATAGAGTTGATTGGATGGGTAGATGATGTGCAGTCATTACCTGTTCCATGAAAAATAAAACATGTCATAGTCATTAGACATCAAAATTCAAAAATAGGAACTAGACATTGACAATCACAACATTAAGTACAAACCAGCATTAGTAAACAGCAATAGCAGCACTATGTCCTGTGGCAATAAAGCAATTTTATTAGTAAAAATGAGGAAATATCATACTTGAACAAAATAAAACAAACTAAAATATATAATAAAGTGTAAAACAATTAATAAAGGTTCAAAGGTACTAACGATGTTGTAAAACTAGAAAAATATGAAAATCAAAAAATTTATAAAATAAAGAATATGGAAAACAATTTACAAAAACTAAGAAGCCATATGGATTATTAGAATGGATGGCCATCTCCCCCATGACTAAGTTGGAAGGAGGAGATCTAAAAGATAAAACATGGTTGTTCATTCATTGAGGTGGTAGTTGCATTGGTCTATCTTGGTTCAAGAAAGGTTTTACTTGTTAGATGTTGATCAAATACTTTTTATTTGGGCTTTTAGGCTTATAGATCAACATGGCCCCAAAGGGAAAGGTTTGATCAATTATATAAGGTCTTTACCACAATATTTGGAATTTTCCCTTTTGAAGTACATGTGTGGGGTTCTAATAAAGGACCTTATCTTCTAGTTTAAGGTTTACCTTTCATATTCTGAGGTCATGGAATTGCTTGTTGAATGACTTGTGTACCTCATTCAAAGATAAGGCCACTAATCAATTTTTATCTGTACATTTAGGTTGATCAATATTTCTTTATGTGTTAGAGTTAGGTCAAGATTTATATCATAAGCTGTTGAGAGTGTACAGAGCTTGGATTGAATTAGGAGCATTAGAAGTTTTCCATACATCAACTTCTAGGAAGAGTAGCCAAGAGGAAGTTTCCATGTTGAATGGTAAGACTAGAGGAACTCATTAAGTCTTGTACTCCAATATTTCCTATATTTTCTAATAGTACGTGTTAGTATTTTTGTGATCTTCTGATTGATTACCTCTGCTTGACCATTAGCTTGGGGGTGGTAGGGAATTGTTAATTTATGTTCAACCTCCAAGCATTGCATCAACTTTCTAAAAGTGACACTTGTGAAATAATTTCCATTGTTAGAAATTAGTAAACATGGTATCCCAAACCTATTTACAATATTTTCTTATGTAAATCTAGTAGTAGTGGATGATGTACAATCAATAATAGTTGTTGCTTCTACCCATTTTGTGTAGTAGTTGACTACTATGATAATATATACCTTTCCATTAGACATGGATGTGATGGGACCTATGAAGTCAATGTCCCATATGTCAAAAGGTTCTAGTGGTTGAGGATGTTCCATGGAAGTGGTCATCTCCCCATCTCATTAAAAATGTTCACAAGATCAGACAAACTGGTGGGCATCCTTAAAAATTGTAAGCCAATAGTATCCTACCATCAAGATTTTTATGGCCATGCATCTCCTTACATAGTGGCCTCTACAAGGTCCTTTATTAGCATACTAGAGAATGTGTAATTAATCTTCATCAAAAACACACCAACAAATTAGGCCATTTTCACACATCTTGTAGAGGTGTTCATTGATTTCCATAAAGTATTTGGCTCAATGAAGAAATTGTTGCTTCTTTCTAAAGTCAAGATCTTGTGGCATCTTCTGAGTGAGAAGATAGGTAAGGATGCCATTGTACCATGTTGTTTCTATGGGTGTTTGTTCATTTATTACTCCTATAAAGAGGATTTTGTTTGAAAACTGATTAGAGAGTAGGCTCTCCTCCTTTTTATCATCCCATATTAAGTGAGAGAGATGGTTAGTAGCCACTTTCTTGGTCCCTTTTTGATCTACCATTGTGAGATTGAACTCTTGAAAGATCACAAATCACCATATGATATGAGGGAACATCGTTGGGTTGTTCATGAGGAAGTGGATTGCACTATGGTTTGTGTGCACAAATACTTTGTAGATAAGCACATAGTACCTAAAATTTTCTAGAGCATACACAACAATCATTAGTTCTTTTTTCATGGTGATGTAATTTAATTATGCTTCCACAATGCTTTGGCTCACACAGTGGATGTAGTATGGGCATTTCTTATTATCCATCTATGTGAGCACTACTCCCAAGGCATAGTTAGATGCATCCATCATGATGTGGAAAGGTTTGGACTAGTTTGGTGCTCATAGGATTGGTGTTTCTACAAGTTTCTCTTTTAACTATTGGAATGCATGTTCACATTCCTTGGTCTAGATGAAAGGTACATCTTTGTTTGTAAGTTCTACCAATAGTTTTGCAATCTTAGAGAAACTCTCTATGAATCACCAATAGTAGCCAATGTGTCCAAGGAATGACCAAACATCTTTAACTATCTCTAGTTAGCATGTTATTCCTTGGATGGCCCTTATCTTTTCTGGGTCTACCTCAATCCCTNTAAAAGTTCCTTAGGGACTCATGAATGTTATCTTGGGCTGACCTTTTGGTGCAATTCGGATTTGGTTATAGCCACTATAACCATCCCAAAAGCTATAATAATAGTTCCTAGATATGGTGTCCCACACTTGATCAAAAAATGGAAATGGAAAATGATCTTTAAATGTTGCCATTTCAACAACTTAAAGTCAATGTAAACCCACCATTTTTCACCTTTCTTTGGCACAATTATGAGTGGGCTAACCTCTCACTATCCATGATGGGATAGATGAATACTACCTTGAGGAGTTGTTTAATTTCCTCGTCGATGATTTGCTTTAATTTATGATTCAACAACCTCTATGGCTACCTTCTAGGCTTCATGGCCAAGTCGGTGTAAATGCAATGTTGGCATATCCTTTGGTTGATTCTTATTAGCTTAGGAAATGACCAAGAAAAGGCTATTGGCCATTTGTTAATCACCTTTAATAAATTTTCTTTATGTTTAGGAGTAAGTTTGGCATTGATTATGACTAAGTTACCATTGTTTAAAAATGCATATTCCATGCCAACTGGTAAATTTTTTAGCTCCAGGGGTTCCTACTTGAAGTTATCAGGGATTTCCAAGTATCCCCAAAAACTATCATCATCTTCATCATAGAGTTGGGGATGAACTTATTCAAGTTTATCCATGCCTTTAACATATGAACATGTTAGGCTCTCAGTTGGTTCCATGCATAATGGGCTTCTATCTTAGTTAGCTATTAGCCATTGGGTGCCCTCCTATTTTGTGGTTGCCACATATAGAAACCTTTCAATATTGATTTCATGTGCACACTAATTGCATGCTTTGATATATGTACTTTTGATGGACCAAATATTTTGCATGCAATTGTAACCATTATTGCTATGTGATGCATGGAATATGCTTCTTCTCTATCTTGTCCAATTCATTCTCTTTGGAGATTTCTAGAGAGACATCCCTTACGTCCATATGTGTGTTGACTATGCTTAACCAAGATCTTCCCATAATGATGGACAAGTCGCTTTTGTAGTTTTCAACCTTGATCACTAGGAAATTAGTAGGATAGGAAAATCCACAAACTATGGTCACAATGTCCTCTACTAATCCCAAAGGGATAGTAATTGACTGATCTACCAATTCTAGATAGATGTTTCTCTTCTTAAGAGGTGGTAGGACCTAGGCCTTGTACATGTCATGGGAGATGAGATTAATTCTAGAACCAAAGTCAAAAAGAGCCTTACATGGCTCATGTCCAAAAATTTGTAGGTAAATGAGTGGACTTCCTAGGTTAGATCATTTTATGGGAAGATGGCTAACCTTGATCCAATAATAATTAGCATGAGTTAGCATTACAATGTAGATCCGAGGTGGCATTTTTTTTGAAGGACACTCAAAGGTATTTGGCATAGAGGATGAGGTTAGTGAAGATGCGGGATGATCAACTAGACTAGGTTGTGAGGGTTGGAGAGGACTACTAGGTTGGAAGAAGGGTCTTTTTCTGGATCAATTATCCAAAGCACTTGGTTGGAAAGTTGGTTGTGAATGTATAGCCCTCAGAGTGTTTTTGTATTGTGGCTATGGAGAAATCTCACCTTACATGGATGGAGTAGGAGGTAACTAGGTTGAAGGTGGAGGTGTGCATGCAGATAGATGTAGAGGATGGTATGGATATTGGTTTTTTCCTCAAGTAGATTATGCATGTGTTTGGTAGTACTCTAGAGGGTAATAGTGATGTTGAAATGAGATATGACTTGCAGAACTTCTTGGAGAGATGGGTTGCTAAACATAGTACCCATATGAATTTGGTTACCTATAAGAATATTGCTACCTTAGTGGTGGCATTCCCCATGATTGTTATTGGTACCATTATTGGTATTATTCAAAAGGTTTTGGAGGAGCTTCACTTTGGGTAGTAAGCTTGTTGTTGCTGGTGGAACTACCTTGGATTTACTTGAGGATAAGGCAATTTTCTAGGTGCCTACCTATGTGCTAGTTGAGGATTCAATGCATACACCCTAGACTCTCATAAGTGTGACACCACTAGGCAACAACCCTTCAAATGTTTGTATTAACAAATGTAACAATTAGTTTCATCATCAAAGTTGGTTTTTACAATTTCCTATATGGTTGAAGCTTTACCCTTAACTCTTTGGTAGTCACATTCAACTTCTTTTCACCTCCTATGGTTACGATCACTATTTTACTCTTTGGATTCTTTAGGAATCTTCATAGTAGTTTGAAATTTTTCATCCAAAGAGTCCCATAATTTATCAACCTTTGCCAAAATATCAGAAACATTTGGATGGGCAAGATTTTCCTATTCACCACTCCATTGAGCAATGACTCCTCCTTGTCACAAAATCAAACCTTCCATTTTTTGATGAAAGGGTTCCTATTATACTCTTCCAAACCTTTTTTTTCTATCGCTCATCTTCTTCTTTTACTACTTGCTCAATTAGCCTTTGGATCTGATAAGCTCTTAGTTTAGAAAATCTTCCTTGGGCATACACTGTAAGAGTTCTTCTAGCTTCTACTCTAATCCCATCTATGATGTGGCAAAGTTATTTCCTCTAAGAATAATCATGGCTAGATCATTAGTGTAAGAGTGAATAGTATGTACCCATGGTGGCATCCAAGGGTTCCTATGTTTCTTATTTCTACCCTTGCATTTGCCTTCTCAAATTAGACACTTTGAAGTATGTTTGGTATTTTTCATTAAATAGCTCTAACATGGTACTTAATTAGTGAATGGATTTAGGTTCCAAGGACTAGTGCTAGCTTTTAGCTTCCTTGATGAGTGTCCTACGGAAGCTTGAGTTTCTGCCATTCATTTTCTATGTTTTGTAAAGCATAGGCATCATGGAAAGCTTGTAGATGTGTTTGTGAATTAGAGTTGTATCCCCCTCAAATCTTGGAATATTATTCATGTCTAAGCACTTGATCCTATTGTCTTTAATATGCTTGGTTGGAATTCTAACTACCTTTGCAATGTTGAGCATGCTTCGAGTCACTAATAGAGGTTCATCATCATCATTGCATCGATGATGTCGATGATGGTTTCAACCATCCCTTTAGTCTTGTTGGCCTTCACAGTCATTATTGTCTCATTGATCACCTTCATCATGATTATTTTGATGGTTTCTTCTATGAGAACTAGAAAATGAAGAGGAATGTTTAGAATGATATGAAGAGAATGGAAAGGAAGGTGGACCTTCATCACCACCATAGTATTCACCACTACTTTTTTTCTTATTACAATGATCATCCTTAGATCCCTTGCTATTGTGATGCTTGCTTGAGTCCCTACCCTAGCTATCACTTTTTCCTAAATCTGGTTTATGAATAGTGGATCCTAGGTTGAAGGTTGCACCCTCATTACCAATAATAAGGGGTGGAGAATCTTTTTGTTGAGAACCTTCAGGAGGAGGATCCTCATTGTCATCTTGGTTTAGTAAGAACAAGGGATTACTAAAGTGTTTTCCCTTTGTAAAGTCATAGTGTTTCTTCTCCTAGTGTCGATATCACCTATGTTATGTTTCAATGGGATGATAATCTCGAGTGTCATAGCCATCCACAATGCATTCTTCATGAAGATCTGAGATGCCCAACTTCTTAAGAGTTTTAAGTAGCATCCTAGGTACAGATAGATCAGGGCGTAAGACAATGTTGCCCTCCATATCACACCATTGTAGCTATTCATCCTGATATAGGATGAAGGTAAAGTCTGGTACATACTCATCTGAATGAGTATATATCACTTTGCACTCCTATGTAGCTAATGGTTTGACATCTTCACATCTCTAGGAAGAAGAATATATTTTGCAAAATGAATAAAATTATCAGTGTGCTTAGTATGTTATATGTCATTGAGAGTGATGTTGACCTTGAGTTCATCCAATAATTTAATAATATTCACTACTCCTAGATAGCATACATTTTAGCAAACAAAGTCCTTGGCAATGGCACCAATGATGAGTGGCGAGATACCCCTATGCCTAACAATATAACTCACAAGCATTCATGTGTGATCCAGTCAAATTCTGTGGACATTGTAGTTTTTGGTGCATTAGTCTTCTAGGTAGTGAACCTTTGCTTTAAGGTTAATCATTATCATTACAATTACACTTATGATGAACACTGGTATGGTTAATTGTAATTGAGGCATCTAATTTTTATCATTTTATATTTTATGGTTTGGTGTTCAAAAGGAGATAAAAGTAATTGGATTAACTAATTAACTAATATCTAACTAGTCCTAACATAAGCATCCAGTCCCACTCTCTACACATGTCTTGAACCCATGTATCCACTATTGGGTTACCAAGCACTATGCTACTAGATGTACCAAGTGATAACACTACTGGGATTACCAAGCAAATATGTGTTATGATTGAAGTCCTTGTACTTATGTGTTTAATCTATCTTGCTTATCTTGCTTAATTTCTTCATTAGCTTAATTACTACAAATAATTTAATAAATAATTAAAACATTTAATAAATAATTGAAAACATTAAATGCTTAAATGAAATATTTAATCTATCCAAAGTACTATAAGGTTTATCAAAAAGTTCATCTTTATTGTTGCACACATTGTCATGCTCACGTACAACAATGCTTGAATAAGGATCTATACACTTAATGACTCCTATTGTAGGCCCTCGGGGAAAATATTCTAACTCTTAAATGAAAAAATGACAAGAGCTTTGACACTACTGAAATCTTGATGCCATAAATGTAGCTGGTAGGTGCGTATTAATAGGTGAAATATGGAGACTACATCAATGGAGCCTGGTCAACATAGCCAACAAAACTATGACTCATCATTATTCTATATTCTATTACCCTTATTGACTATGTTTTAGCCTTATTTGATATTAGTTAATGGTTCTTGACCATTTTTAGACCATAATTTGGAGTAATTTGACTATGATTTTGTATCTACTTGGCCTTATTTCATGTTGTTTAGCCTTTAGTGCATCTTACGTACCTTGCTTCTTCTTTTATGATCCCTATTGACCTTGTGTTAACTTTTCTTGTCTTTAGTAGATGTAGTTTTGATATTCATTTTACCTTCATTTGGCCTTTGCTTTACCTTGTTTGACTTAATCTACCCCTTATAATCTTCATTGACCACATTTAAACATTTTTTGACCTTATGATTTAGTATGTTTTAACTCATTTATGAATTACTACTAAATTAGTTTACATTATTTTATCACATAGCTTCCACTTGATGTGCTTATGTTGACATGCAAGAATGAGCTAGGAGGATGAGAAAGAGAATTAGACTAGCCTCAAAGCCTAAATGGGATCCTCTCATGATGTTGTTAGACCAAGTTAACCTAAGCCTCTAAAACCATTTTACTATATATCCATAACACCTAGAGGTAGCTTGATCACCATTAACCTTAAATTCGGAAACATCACAAAGGATCCCTTAGTCAAAGTTCCCATCTAAGATCATGATGGTGAGGGAAAAAACACATGTAACCAAGCTCCTCACCCAAACTTAACCCTACTTAAGACAACATCAAACCCTTGTTATGTAAGATCAAATCCATCACAAAGCCTTTATTATCTATAACATTCACATTTTTTCTTGTAGTGTTTTTTTTTTCATTGTTGATAGGCTACAATGAATGACCAATGTTAATGACTCTTATGGTCTACAATAAGTGAGCTTGCATTCTCTCTCTCTCTCTCTCTCTCTCTCTCTCTCCTTATTTGGCAATAGAATTAAACTACAAAACTTTGTAAATCGAATGCACATTGCATAGATCCCTCTATGCTAGGATAATAGTAACCTAGTCTGCTAGTTGTCTCATGTGGCCTTATGCATTATATTAAAACAACATGTTTTCTTGTTTTGTTTTTTGGTCCTCTTGGATTTGTGCTCATAGGATGAAGTTTCAGATATCATTGTAGAGGTGTAACTCATTATGGTAGCAAGTTATCATGTGACCCTGATGTGTAAGATTTGGTTAGCTTTTCCTACCATACTAGGAGTGCTTGTTTCACATCATTATCATTACTACTCCTTGAGCATAACCTCATAGCTTGATTATAACCTTCCTTAGCCTAAATAATAATGATGACCTATGTTTGAAATTCATGCATTGTGGTCATATGACATCTTATTTTTCATGTTCCACCTTCAAGTATATTGAAATTTGTTGACCTTTTGGTATGTTAAAACCTTAAGGAAAATGAAGAATATAGAATGTTGTGGATGTGATGTTTTTGTAGGCATAAATGAGAACTCAAGAAATGAAATAGTTTCATATTGGGGACAATAAGTGCTCAAGGAGAAAAAGATGAAGATGAAGACTACATAAAAATGAAGAAGTTCCTATGATTGAGGATGAGCTAAATCAACAAAAGCAAGCCTTAGGAAGAAAAATCCAAAAGTTGAGAAGATGTCTCCTAGAAGAAAAAGACATCTTAGCTAAAGTGATGAAGATCCAAAGAATATTTCTTTTAAAAATAGTAGACATATTCTATCTAGAGAAGATGTCTCCATGAAGACATCTCCTTTAGTGGAGAGACATCTCACCTAAATTGGAGTCTATGTAGTGAGACATCTCAATCTTGAAGAAGATGTCTCCCCTAGTTGTGAAATAGCCATTACACAGATTTTGAGGTGATTTTGGAAACTTCAAGGCTATAATAATGAGGATTGTTGAAATTAGAAGGGGGATGAATGAGTTCCTCAATTAAAAATTCTTTAATACAAAGCACACATCAATTTTATCATGGTTCTCCAACTTGGGTAGTTTACAAGCAAACCTATGAACTTTGTTCCTATCAAAATGTGGTTTTAAGGATACCACACCCTATAAAAACTCTAAGATCCACTTTGAAGTGATTTGATGCTACAAATCCACTTAACCCCACAAGGTCCCAACATTCTTAGAATGTGGCTTTAAGGATCCCACTATCTTTACAGCTTAAGCTCCACTCTAAAGTGTTGTGGTGCTACACCAACACTGAATCCCGCAGGATCCCGATAAGCTCAAGTAAGATGCATTTTCATAAGAAGCACATTAACCTCATAGATCAATAAAAGATAACTAAAATCACAAGGGATGAATGCAACTAAGTTTGTTAATCTTTGTACTTTGAGGCATAAGTCATTTTAACCAATTACAATAGACAAAAGATTGTACAATGAGGAACAACAATGATTACAATGATTACAATAGATAGTACACAATTATTTTTACATTTCCCAATGAGAATGAATTCTTGTTATACCCAATATGTTTCTAATAGTCATTGGAGACATCTTCCCTAAGACTGTGACATCTTTCTGTAATTGACCTTCATTCTAGAAAGACATCTTCCTTAAGACAAAGATGTCTTTCTGGATTTAACCTTCATTCTCAAAAGACATCTTATTTTCATGAAAGATTTATTTCTCAATAGAAAGATGTTTTTTTTTTAAAAGACATCTTCACTATAGGGGCCAAAACTGAAATTGCTCACTTTGATGCTAGGAACCTTTGAATGCTTCTAAACAACTCCCCATAGATCTTATAACCTCCTAGACTCATCAAAATAAGCCAAAAACACTTTGAAACATGTCAAAACCTATATGAATCATCTTCAATAAAAATAGACACATTTTTCTTGAATTCTTTGTATTCATCCATGCTCCCTTGGGTTCTTGTGATTTTGACTTTGCTTGTGAGTCCTTGAGTCTGTTGTTCTTGCTCCTGTAAACAAACCAATCATACAAACATAATTGTACTCCATTTTCCTTAACATTTTGACATACCAAAAGGTCAACAATCTTTCCCTTTTTCATAATGTCAAAACCTTAAGAAAATGGATTAGACTTTATCATAATATGACAATACATAAGCTACTTCTCCCCTTTTTTAGACATTATTAAAAAGGATGATGCATATAAACCTGTCTCTTAAAGATATATCATAAAAGAACAACATCATATAATATGCACAAATAACATCATATGATAATCCCATAGAGATAGAAACATTTTAGAAAAGAAAGAATATTAGTTAAAGAGTACACATCTCTTAGCACTAATTTCCATGATGAGCTACCCCTTATTTATTTACAAAGTTAAAAATTAACTAACCCAAACCTTTCAATTGATTTTCAAGAACATTTAAAAACTTAAAGCTTAAAGTAAAGTATGATCCTTAAAGATCAAGTAACATGTCTCTAAACCAATAATCCATTAGTAGTAAATATCACATGATTCTTTAATTTTCCAATATTCTCCTTTTTTTCCTTAAAACATTAGCAAAAGAATAAGGCATATAAATTTTTTATGATAAAGAGAGTATATTCGTAAGAAAGAATAGGGAAATACAACTTTTTAAACATATCTGTATCACATGATTTGTAACCAGCCATGCCAAATTTAAGTACCTGAACCATGAATGTTTTGATCAAAGCATAATTTTACCTTGGATACTTTAACATAAAAAGAATAATCATTTTCTTGCTCATCATTCTTTTCAAATTTTTTTTTGCAAAGTCTCAAAAGAATCCCCCCACATTAGTTGCCTATAGGATGAAAATTGTTGAAAAGGTACATGCTTGAGTTTCTTCCTTTTGTCATAATGCATCTATTGTAGAGAGATTTGTATTCTCCATTAAGCCTTTTAGGATCTTTATGCTGTGTTGATATTCTAAGATTAAGTGTGGAGACTAAGGTCTCCCATTATTGAATCCTTTCCAAAAAGAAGATGAAAATATTGTTAATGTTTATTAACAAGAAATCACTTTATTTCAAGGCAAGCCACTATAGTCTTCAACTTTTGTAATGCATCTATTTGTTGAAATGTCCATTAAATTGATATGAGATGACTTAAGAGATATAGTAGGCATCTTGCCTAAGAGCAGAGATATCAAAGTAGACATTTGCTTCAAGAGAGAGACATCTTCTATCAAAATGAGATATCTTAAATGTAGGTCAGATGTCTAACTATTATAATAGATGTATATCCAACTAGGGCTGAAAATAAATATGCTTGTTTTGAGATCATGAAGCTCTTGACACTTTTAAACAAGTCATCATAGCCCCTGACAACTTCTAGACTTGTCAAAATAAGTCTAAAATACCTCAAAACATGGCAAAAGACCTTGAAATCATAATTTAAAATCAACATAAGAAAACATATATAAACATTAGAAATACACAAGATCTAGGAGATGTTTCCATAAATCTAGAATGCCATATCAACATCAAGTTTAGAGACTTTTAAAAGAAAGGCCTTCAATTAGTAGAACATAATGATAAAGATAACAACTAATTCATATGCTCAAGGAATTATTTTTGAAATTTTTAGAAGATACATGAATTACATCAAATGCTTTAATTATCATACACCAAAAATCTTATAAAAAGAAATGAACTTCATAATTTTAGAGAGAAGCAACAATGCCAAATCATATGGAACACACTGAATGTTCAATAAAAAGACTTTAATTCACTACAAGTTAATAAATTCTAGTTAAAAGACCAATACATTATTTATCAATAAAAACTTTTAAAATATCACAAAAAATCAACATATTATAGTTCAATAATCTTGCAAGATAAGTGGGAATTTATTTTGGATTTGCAATAATTGCCAATAGCTTCCATTAAATCATAGACTAATGTATTCTTATCAAGTCAAGGTATAATTATTAATACTATACTTACCATTACTTACCTTGCTTGCTTATGGAGTTCAAGATGCCTAGTAAGCTTGAGAATGAGATCTCCCTTTTAAGGTTTCTTCTCTTACACAAACTTTGTTAATTTCTAAGGCTTGGCTTCCTTTCACGAAATTGTTGGAGAGAGTCTTCTCATTCTCATATTATTTCCTTTTGATTCTTCCAAATTTCTTGAATTTCCTATGATCTATTTATCTATGCACTTTACCTTGCAAAAAATCCTTTCTAGGCACATTTGGATAAGACCAAGGAGTCCTATTATATGACCAAGTGCTTAACTGATAACATTTCAGATTGCAGTTCCATTGATTATACCCAACCCTATTACAGTAATAACATCTAATTTACCTATAGTAGTAAAAGTAATTAAAATGATCAAACCTTCAAGGTAATTTTGGTTGGATTGGAGCTGCTTCTAATTGGGATGTAGTTCCTATTGTCACTTTAATCTTTGGAATGTCCTTTCATTGAGATCGAGGTTGTGTAGGTTCTTCTGGATGGGAATAGCATCCTAGTCCATTTTTACCTTGTGGACTTCTTCCTTTTCTAAGAACCATTTGAGGGAATACTTTCCCGTTAACCATCATTTCATTCACAAGCTTTACATCTACAAACTCTTCTTCCATCTACTCACATGACTTGGTTAGTTCTTTATTCTCAGCCTAAAGGTCTAAGATTTCCTTAGTGAGATCTAAAATTGTTGTATTTAATGGAGAAATTTCTTGGTCCTTTGTTTATACTTTTTCAATTTTGTGTAAAAATTTTGAAAATTTAAAAGTTCATTACACAATAAATCAATCCTCTCATCCTCATTAAGTTCATTATCTAAGGCATCAACACCATCATCTGTGGGAGCCATAGAGATAACGTGTGAAACCTTTGCATCATCTTTCACCTTTTCTTCACTTTTCTTTCCATCATCCCAACTCAAGTAGAAGGTGGTCCTTCTTATCTTATCATTTCTATCCTTTTTATGTAACCTACCATTACTAAGACATTTGAAGACCACATGGCCTCTTCCATCACATACCAAGCATTCTATTGGAGATGAATCAAAATTGGAAATTAAAAAATGTTTCCCTTTTTCCTTACCTTTGAATTGATTGGGCTTTTGTTGATTGAAGCTCTTACTCATTTTCTCAATCACATGGAATAGTTTTTAAATCTCAACCTTAAGGTCTAAGTTCTCTTTTTTGAGATAAAAACATTCATCATTAAGAACTTTAATTTTTATTTCCTTAGGATGTAAAGCATCTTTTATCTCAATTTACAAATTTTGGAAAGAAATAACTTCATGGTAAAATATGCCATAGCTTTCTTTAAAGGAAACATAATTTAGATAATCACAAGTTTTGTCACCTTTACAAGCATAGTCTTCTTTGTTTCTAAATATAAAGAAGGGAATGAGAGACCTACCTTTATAGCATATGTGATATATGAGTTGAGCACACTAATTGATGAAGCACACTAGTCTCTTTGTCCAAATGTACCAGATGTTGATTGCCCCTTTCATGTTTACTCTTGAGAATTTATGTAGAGTGCAGGAGTACCAGGCTCTAATACCATTGAGGATCATTGAACTTAGAAGGGGGGATGAATAATTTCCCCAATTAAATGTTCTTTAACACAAAGCACATAAAAATTTTAACGTGGTTACCCAACTTGGGTAGTCCACACTCAAAGGATAGTTTGCAAACATCCTCCGAACTTTATTTCTTTCAAAATTTGGTTTGAAGGGTACCACATGCTATACAAGCTCTAAGCTCCACTCTGAAGTGATTCAATGATACAAATCCACTCAACCTACAAGGTCTCGACAAGCTTAGAATGTGATTTTAAGGATCCCACTACCTTTACAACTTGAGCTTTGCTCCAGAGTATTGTGGTGCTACACCAACACTCAATCGCCAAAGACCAAAGATGTCTTCCTCAAGACTAGGATGTCTTTTTGTAATTAACCTCCATTCTAGAAAGATGTCTTCTTTAAGAAAAAGACATATTTTTACATTTGACCTTCATTCTCAAAAGACATCTTCTTTTCATGAAAGACATCTTTCTCACTAGAAATACATCTGTTATTTTTGAAAGACGTCTTCATTGTAGGAGTAAAAAATGAAACTACTTGTTTTAATGCTAGGAACCTCTAGATGCCTCCAAAAAAGTCCCCATAGATCTTATAACCTCCTAGACTCATCAAAATGAGCCAAAAACACTTCAAAATATGCCAAAACCTCCAGGAATCATCTTCAACAAAAGTGACATATTTTGCTTGAATTCTTCATTTTCATCCATGCTCCCTTAGGCTCTTGTGACGCTGACTTTGCTTGTGAGTCCTTAAGTACTTTGCTCTTACTCCTATAAATACACCAATCACACAAACATCATTGTACTTCATTTTCCTTAATGTTTTGACATACCAAAATTTCAATAAAGAAGACTTCATTTTTTTGGATTTTCTGCAAGTGTTATGGATGAATTTTCACTATCAAAGAAACCATTGTATGTAGTACTTTTTTACCTAATTTATCATATCATATTGTTGTGTATTGTACTTCATTGTCATATTATTTGTGTTGTTGTATTGAGTGCTATTGCACTATGCCTCAAAGTCAAGGATCTGTAAATTAGTTACATTCTTTCCTAGTAATCTTTCTTTCTCTTTCTTTTTTCCTCACTAGGGTTGATGTACTTCTTGTGAGAAGGCATCATCATTGATCTTGTCAGGACCTAGCTAGGTTGAGTGGTTGGTGCATCATCACAACACTCTAGAATGGAGCTTAATTTGTAAAGGTTGTGGGATCCTAGAATCCACATTCTAAGCTTGCTAAGACCTTGCAAGGTTGAGTGGATTCATGGTAACAAATCACTCTAGAGTGAAGCTTAGAGCTGTACAGGGTGTGGTACCCTTAAAATCACATTTTGAGAGAAACAAAGTCTAGAGATGTACAAGCAATCTACCCTTTGAGTGTGGAGTACCCAAGTTGGAAAACCACATAAAATTGGTATGTTCATTATGGTAATGAGGTTTTGGTTTGGGGAACTTATTCATCCCCATCCTTCTAAGTTCAACAATTCTCAAGTGGTATTAAAGCTTGGTACTCTTCCTTATACATTGACTTCCAAGAGTGAATAATTAAGGGGACAACTTACACAAAGCCACCCATGTTTGATGGATTCAACTTTTCCTATTGGAAAGCAAGGATGTAGGGCTTCTTTGAATTGATGGAGTTTGAAGGGAGTCCATCCTCGAAGGCTACACAATACCCATCAATGGTGCCACAAATACCATCAAGTCCCAAAGCAAGTGGACACAACAAGAAAAAGATAAATTTATGTTCAATTCAAAAGAAAAAAATTATTTTTGAATAAATCTAAATTTAATAGAGTAGCTAGTTGTAAAATGGTGAAAGAAATTTGGGAAACTTTAGAGGCTACATATGAAGGAATCTCAATAGTTAAATAGTCTAAATTATTAGTATTAAAAAGTGAGTATCATAAGCTCAAAATGAGAAAAGGTGAGAAAATAAAAGATTAATTCTCTAGAGAAAATGATCTTATTATGGCCATTAGAGGTAAATGGTAAAGATTTACCTAAAAGAAATGTTATTATAAAAATGATTAGGACTTTACAACCAAAATTTAGACAAAAGGTGACTACAATCGAAGAAATTAGGGATTTTTCAAAAACTAAATTTGAACAGCTTCAAAGTGATCTTATTTCTTATGAAATGAATGTCACAAGTGAAAGGGTAATACAAGAAAAGGAACCTACAAAGCAAGATGATAGTAGCAAAGATGAGATAGCTCTTCTCTCTAGAGGCCTACAAAGACTCATGGCAAAAAGGAGCAAGTGCTTCAATCAACAAAGAGGTAAGGAGAGAAGTAAAACTTTTTCCAATATAATTTTGATTTTTCCCCTATAGAATGTTGGGTATGTGGTGAAAAATGCCATGCAGCCTCCAAATATCCTAGTAATAGCAAGTGACAGTGAAAGGATAGAGATGATTAAAAGTTAAGAAAGACCAACTTCTATACAAGATGGATTGATAGTGAGCAAAGTGACGAAGAAGTAGATGACTTTACCAAAGATTCTTAGATCATGTTCATGGCTTTTATAAATGAAAATTCACTACTTGTTGCTAAACAAAGAGGTAAGTATGATGAAAGGTATAATAAATTAAGAGAGGAAATTCTTGTTTTTTATTATCTACTTAGAAAGATAAATAAATTCTTAAATACTAATCTTGATGTAATTTACACCAAATTAAAAGGGGAAATATCAAACATAAAGGTTGAGATTTAATAACTCCTTTAGATAAGGATTTCATAGATTTTCAAGAAGCAAAGACTCATGAAAAATAACCTAAAATGAAGATTTAGAAGAAGTCTCATAGGAGGATACAAGCTCACGTTCTAGTAAAATCAGGTTTGATGGCCCCAGTATTGAGAAGAATACTTTATTTTTTTTGTAAAAACTATGGTGGTAATCAAAATCTTAATTATCCTCATGTTGATCAAAATAAGATTAATACTTGGTCTTGTCTAAAAGTTTCTAGTAAGGGTGTTTTTTAGGAAGCAACAGTTGGAAATAAAGATGATTGGGACATTGGAAAAGTCTTCAAAATAATGGATGATACAAAAGGTTATCAAAAATATTTCAATCATGAAGAATCTAGAAAATTTTTCATAATAAGAAAAAGAATAGATGAAAAAAAACAAAAGGTAAGGAGGTACTTCATGATAGAGGACATCATTTCAAACTTCATTAGTCTTCTTTCTCTCAATTGCAAGTAAGGTAATTCAAGGGAAGTTTCTATTTCCTTCCTTACTAAATATTGTATTAGTATTTAATTTGGAAAGTCTAAATTGTTTTGATATGTGCTTAATTTTTTTTAAGATTATGGAATGATATCTCTAGATCTCTATTGGAATAATTGATTATGGTGGCCTTTTGTACATATGAGCATGATGTAATTGGTTTTATGAATGTTGTATTGTGGAACTTATAATAAATTTATTGAAAATCATATTTTGGTTTCTTATATTTTTTTTAAATGGCCTAAAACCCTTGCATATAATTCATGGTCTAAAATCCTTACGATGAACTTTTCATTCTTTACTATGCTTCTCTATGATATCAAAGCTTATTTATTTTGGAAGATTTTTTAAGCTTTTGCATTGGTGCATTTGATGAAATTCATGAAAATTCTAAGAGAAAGGAAATATCATGAACTTCTATTAATAACAGACCTTAGTGTCCACACTTGATCTTAATGTTGCATTGTAGGAGTAGTTCTATGATAACTAAAGGAGCATCATGATTACTTTTGTCAAAAGAACAAGCTAATCCAAATAGGTCTTAAGGGAGCATTAAAATAAGAAGGATATCTACATAAATACAAGGGGAGATTGTACCTCTTTTAGTAATTATCATCCTATAGACCATTGATTTAGGGGGAGTCTCTTGAAAATTTTACCAAAAGATGCTCTTGCAGAAAACTTCACTCTCCTTCACCCTTAACTAAAAATGAGCAAGGAAGAGCTTATTTATCTGGTAATGTTTTGAGTTTAAAAGAGGACATTTATTAAATCATTATCTAAAGATGAACCTTATTTGTGAAAGCTCCTAAACTTTATATGTTATATAAACTTTCTTGTGAGCTCTATTTATATGTTTGACCTTTTGTATATTAAAAGGATATCCTTTTAAGTACCTAAGACCCTTATTGGAAATATGAATTGAAAAGTACTAGAATAGGTATTCATGATCTCTTCTAGTAAGAAATGAGGTATATATATTTGCTATTTTTTTGGTTCTCAACCTGATTGTCATATATTAATTTATGATTTCTTTTATTGTCATATGTATTTGATATTTTGATATAATAAGATGTCTTGCTTTTTCATTGAAGTATAATATGCATGTTTTACCTGCCATAGATTTGCTATGGCTTATCATGATATTTCAAAACTAAGTAAATATTGGATGATTATAAAACTATGAGATTTTGATGTCTTATTGACTCAAAGATAGGTTATATGATCTTCAATGCTAAAATTTCACCTTTGGATATCAATTAAAAGCTCGTACTTCATTATTTCTAACCCTCTATGTGCATATATAAGGGGAAACACTTAATTGATTTGACATCATCATTCCTATACTATTAATACTCAATAATGTGTATTTCTTTTAATTTCTCTATTTTTCCATTACATACTCAAGTCCTCAAAGTGTTCATTATTAATTTTTAAAAATCAATGTCCATTCTTTCTTGGGCTTCTCTTACTCTATCATACAACACTACTTCACTCCTTTTTAATGATATCCAAGAAAGGGGAGAATTTTGGATAAATATTGATAACTATGAGGTGATGTGATGATGAGTACATCATTTATGCTTATGATGATTGTATGTGTGAACGACAAGTATTTTAAGTGATATAAAATATGTTTTCTAGGAGATTACTAACCCATTTTCTTAAGTTTTGAACATCACCATAAAGGCAGAGATTGTTAACCTTTTGGTATGTCAAAACCTTAAGGAAAATGAAGAATATAGAATGTTTTGGATGTGATGTTTTTGGAAAAATAAATAAGGATTCAAGAAATGAAAGAGTTTTCATAGTGGGGATAACAAGTACTCAAGGAGAACAAGATGAAGATGAAGACTACAAAAAATGAAGAAGTTCCTAAGATCAGGGATGAGCTAAATCAACAAAAGGAAGCCTCATGAAGCAAAGTTCAAAAGCTAGGAAGACATCTCCTACAAGTAGAATACATCTTAGCCAAAGTGATGAAGACCCAAAGGCTTCTTTCAAAAATAGTAGATGTTTTCTACTAATGAGTGGTAAGGTACCCCTACACTGAACCATACAAATCACAAGTGTTCATGCATGATCTAGTCAAATTCCATGGATGAGACTAGTTGTGGCATCTAGATCATTAGACTTTGGTTGTAGTTTGCTATCTTCCCACTTGGACTAGTGGGAGATTTGTCACATATGGTTTAGTCCAAAGTAAGGCATATGATGTTGTCTAATTCTACTTTGCTTATAATGATGACAAAGAGATAAATTAATTAAGCTAATGAACAACAAAAAAAAAGATCTAAACTAGCCTATGTGTGATGAGTATCTACCCTTAATCATCTACATACATCTTGGACTTCATGAGACTACTTCTGGGATTGCCAAGTGTACATCACTAAGTGTGCCAAACAATACATCATTGGATTACCAAGTACTTACACTTAAACACTTGTGATTAAGATGTACGCATTCCACTTAATGACAATAATAGTAAATAACAATAAATGGAAATGTTAACCAAAGGAAGCAATAAATAATTAACAGTTAAAAGCAATAATAATTTGAGTGGATGCTGCAATGATGAAGGAAATATCAATCTTTATTTCCAGTCATGTAATGTGTCCAAGTATGTCAGACTCAAACAAAGGTACCTTACGATTATAAAAATCACACTGGAAGCATGCACTGGGAATAATAGAACTCAAAGAAAGACTATCAAAAACTAGAAACTAAAACTATCTTCTCTACTACTTATTACTTCCTCAACTGGGCATCCAAGTGCTATATTTTTATGCAAACATAGAGGAGATAACATTGAACATATGACATTGCTTCTTGGCTCCAACATTGGGGCCTAACAAATCATGACTCATCATACCCCCCATGACTAAATGAAAACTCATCCTTGAGTTAAACAAAATGAGGACCAAGTTCTTTACAAAATATTGAGAAGGTATGGGATTATTGACTAATTGAAAAATAAACAAAATAATTAATTCTTACATGCCACAATGGTGTAATATAAAAAATAGGACACATTATTACAGAATAAAACTAGGAAACTCATGTGGTGCTTAGAGGTGGTGGCTCCTCCATTGGTTTCTTCCCTTTGTCACCAAGACTTTAAAATTTGTAATGATTTAGCAATGCCCAAAACTTCTCCTCTTCTATCCTTGGGTCATGTACTATCTAAGATGCTAAGCCAATGTGTTTTGGAATTAGTACATCTCAAGGACATGGAAACTATAGGAACATCTAATTTTCCTTTACATACCAAGATACAAACTATCGTGGTTCCTCCTCAAAGCCCTAGCTTTGTCTTTGAGTTCATGATAATTTTTTAATCTTATAGCTAGGTTTGAGGCTATGTCTTTTTGTCCCTAGTAGCTAGCTTTTACCACTTCTAATTTTGAGTTTTCCACCTATAGCTTCTGCAAAGCATCTTTTTGATCTGCAAGCTCTTTTTCATATAATACATAAGTGGATGCTACCTATTTTTCTAGCTCGATTTGAGGTTGGCCTATTGTTAACATGGTAAGGTTGGAATATTTGAGGTTAGCCAATGCCATATATTCTTTCAAATCTTCTATCTATAGGTCATTATTCTTGACTTCCACTTGGTGGACCAAGGCATAGCTATCAAGGATTGACTACCACTTAGGATTTTGGGTTGATAAGGAGTTGTTGTGGCCTTTGGCCATCTGGATCTCTTTTTCATTTATCTACTTGTACATGCCTACTTGGTTGTGAAAGTGTTCCTTTAATTTCTCATGCTTTTTGGCCTTATTGTTCCATGCACTAATTTCAATTACTGACTTCTGATGGATAGCATAGGCCTCCTCCATTGAGAGGCTTCTATTCTTTCTAGCCAATCTACTAATATCTTGGATGATCCTCACCAATTTTTCTCTTAACTAGTGGATGCTCTCATTAAGAATTTTCTTTTGTTTAACCTTGAGTTCTCTATGATGAGCTGCTTATTTTCTTCTTGTGTGATGGTCAATGCCTTTTTGTATGTGTGGGATTGCATGTTACCAGTAGAGGCATTCCAAACCACCTTCTCCTTTTCTTGTTTAGTAGTTGCATTCTCCTTCATTATCTTGGTTAACTACTCCATCCTAAATTGCTCAAGCTAATTAGGTAGAACAAAATTAATAGGATCCTATAATTTGGCTCTCATGACAACCAACTCTTGTTGTAGTCTTTATACTTTAGCTTTTGCATGCTTTGCCCTGGCTTTAGCCATGACCAACTTTCCTTTTATGGTGATAAGATCCAAATGTGCTACAATGACATCACTAGGATGTCAAAAAAGGTAGTAATCACTTGCCCCATTTGTAGTAGTTAATCAAGCACATCCTCATGCATTATAGGAGTCATTAAAGTTTCATCTAGCATCTGTGCATCTCTAGTTTCTATTAGATCTTTTGAGAGCATAACAGGCACACTAAATGATTCCTTAATATGGTTTTTGATTACTTTTTCTATGCCTACTGAATCCTCATATTGTAGTAACACAAATATGGCACATTCTCCTATTTTTAGTGTTACCTAGAAGGATGCACAGATTTTCCATGACCATTGGGATCCTTCTCCTTATAATTGTAGTGAGATCTCCCCTTGTGTCAGATGAGCTAAAAATATTGGTTGTATGGAATCATCCATCACTTTGAAGATATTGGACTCGTCCCTCCTTCCCTAATTGATAGCTTTAGTGATCTTTTGTAAATGGCTCATCAAGGGCCTATAATCTTGTGGTGGAGGTGGTGGTAGAGCTTGTGTTTCTAGGTGTTGTTTAGGCTCACATTGTGTTTTTTATTTTGGTGTTGCCTCCTTATTTGGTTTTTGTTCTTCACCAAGGTATTTTCTTAGTGCTGTAGGTTTAAGGAGTTTGATGAAGAAGGCATTTTGAGCCTTCCTAGGGATATCATTTGTATATCCTAGGATCCTAGTGCACTTGCATAGCCTTTTGATTAGGAAAGAGAATGGAAGTGTGGGTTTCCTTGACTTCTTTCTTGAAACTACCATTGGATTTTAGTGAAGTAAAATTGGGGAAGATTGGCTGCAAATTTACCCATTAAAATAGCACTTCCCCTAGCCACATATGTTGAGATTCAATTGAGCCCTTTTATGGGAAATAGATGGTAAGTCCCAATCTTGAAATATGTCCTCTCTTCCAAAGTCATTTCATTATACATTTTATCCTCCTTGTTATACTCTTGTTTTAGCCACAGTTTCTTGGTCTTGGGGTTAGATCTAGTTGACAAATTAGCTTCCTTAGCCCCTTCATTTGGTAGATTGAAATTTGTAGAAATTTCTTTGACTAAAACTGAGATGTTTACTCCACAAATGTTTATAGTTGTGCCCTCATTTTATTATGCCATAATTGATGAGTTTCATCTAGGTACCATTCCCCAATATTCAAGAGAATGGGCCACAAGGAGGACACCTTAAGTTGCATCTAAATCACTTTCAAAGTAAACTCCATGAATGGGCTGAAATTCATTTCCACTATGACTAAGGTCAATGTAAACTTTTCCAGGATGGTAGCAAGGTAATTAGAAGGCAACGTGAGGCATTGTCCTTGCATAGGAGCTTGTGGTTCTATGACCTTCCCTTGGACCAAATGTTCAGTAGTAGGAGACTCTTAGTGAATGCTAAAAGATTGGGCTTCCTACTCTACATGTTCTGCATGTTCACCTTACTAACCTCGAGCACCTCATGGGCACTTCACTACTCTTTGTTAAGGTTCACCATGTGCACCTCTTTTTGGGGCCATCTATAATCAAGCAAAGATTGAGTGTTACTAAGGTTGTATTTTTTATCATTAATCAGTTTATACCTTACTCGTTACCTTAGTTCATTAAGTTCTTAATGCATATGACCATAGAGTAAGAAAAGTTTTCAAGAAAAATCCCCAAAAACTATTTATCATCTCTTATGACCCTTCGCAATTGGTTCCTTTCCTTATGTATGACTTATAATGATGGTTATGGTTCCTTAGATATAAAAATTAAGGTTCTTGGAATTAATATAATTGATTTTTTATGATAATACTTAAAGTTTTTAACACTCTTACCCTTATAACACTCTCAAGGCAATAGAAAATTTTATTATTTTGGCACAAGTTTCACATGCAAGCACCCTTCCATGACTAACATGAACACTTCGAATTCAGGTAGGTTCAAACGACACAAAAATTAGAGTAGTAGAGAGATAAATATCACAAGTGGAAAGTGAGTGCATAGAGCTCTGAGTTGTGAGAAAATTTGAACAACTTCCATAGTATCAATTAATGAAAGTGAAGTTTGAGCACCATAGGGATCATATATATAGTTTTCATTTGACTCGATATTAGGTATGCAATGTTGCATCTAACATGATGTCAAATAGGTGATATCATGGTCCATGGATTTTCACTAAATGGTGCAATTGATCATGGAAACTAAAGCTCTGTAATGGGTTAGAAGGTTTGAAGTTAAGTCCATCAATCTGGGATAAGTGGAAAAAACCAGTTTGAGCCACTAAAAGTGTGATAAGGTGGAATCATCAACATGCAAAGCACTAGAATGATCAAGAAAAAGATATTGAAATTGAGGTGATCGACAGATCAATTATAGGATAATGGAAATTATAAAATATAAAAATAGAGCACTTGGAAGGTCAAAAATGATGTGGTTATTTCCAACAAGTACAAGTCACAAAAGTTACACAAGTGGATCCTCCCCATAGTAGGCTCTAGCCTATGATGCCCTTGTGTAACCACACCTAAAAATGTCTATAGGAACTAAAAATGAAAAACATACCTATGAAACAAAACACACATGTTAAAACCAGCAAATTAGGATAATAACTCTATGTGACCCAAAACCATAAGTTATGACTACCCAAACCACGAGATGAGATGGACTGTAGAAAGGATTGTAGAAATTGGGACATGAGGTGGTTTACCATGGTTACAATGAAACCTTGTGTGTTATTAATGATTAAATAATCATGAGTCCTTATTTACAAGACTTAAACCAAGTCCAAACCACATTTCAATAACATCTCATCATTTCATCACATCGGCAGACAACCATAAGACTATCATAGTTGCAAGGAGTAACATCACTTGTAGTTTTGTCCAAGGGAGGAGCTTGATTTATGGCACACACATGTTGTTTCCTTTTTCACTTTCTTTATTTTGTTTTTGATTTTGAGAAGCCACCAACCTTCAAGCATGGGTACATGTCTTTCCAATGGAACCCATAGAAGCTTATTTAGTGCCATTTTAGGTTACTCTTACCCCCATTTTCTATTAGATCTACAAGGATATGGTTACAACCTCAGGAACATGGTCAAACATATAGAAGTAGCCACAGAGAATTCATAAATCTCCTTGATGTCACATCCTTTTTCCTTGGTTCTACACTCTTCTATCTAGACACAATGATTATAGATTTATTATTAGGTTGGATGATTGAAAAGATTATCATTATGACTATGGCAATAACCTCTTATTAATGGAATGAGTGGATGGATGATGTGGTCTTAATGTCTAAATAATCAGTCCCTTATGACTTGATAACATAGAGAAGACCTCACCTAAATGGAAAACATGATTGTTTTATTCACAAGCGAGATTACACAACAAAGAAAATGAAAACATCAACTAGAAAAAATTGGAAGAAATAGGAAAAATTGGATCAAGAAAGAGGAAAATGACAAAAAATTGTAAAACAAAAAGATGAAAAGCACTTAAGAATCCTAAGATTAAAATGGGGGCTGACCCCCATGACTAAACCTTTGGTTATGACAAGGATTAATAAGTCGATAAATAGGACCCATGGATGTATGAAACATTGATAACCATCCATGCCCTAGCCACTGGATGTTTATTAGTGATGTGGTGGCTAGGTAGAAAAATTGTTGGTCATACACTTGATGGTTAAATGTATGGTAGGTCATGGTATGAGGTGTGTTAATGTTATGGATTTCTAGCCCATGATTGCACCCTTGGTAATGATATGGTATGCATGGATTTGTTTGTCTCCCCATATTGTTAGATTCATTAGTTGGATTTGGAATTGGAGTATAGATGGATGGTGGCCTATGTGTATGATTAGAGGATGGTGGTGGTGAAAAGGAAGGAAATGTACCAAATTGGCATTATGTTGGCTCAGACAATATCGTGGATCCATGTGTGGTCTACTTTGGCTTATGACGTTTTCTATAAAAGGGACATTTTCTACATTATGGTTGAGACCCACTAGTATCAGCATGTCTTTGCACATTTGCAGCACAAGTGGCATTCGTTTGTTGATATTATAGTGTGAAACCTTCTTATGTCCTTGCTGGTAGGATAGAATGAGATGAGGTATGAGAATATTGAGGGTAGGTTTGATGGTAAGAGGCACATGATGGTGATCCTTCAGGGAATGTCATGGGTCAATGATACTTAGGAGAGTGGTAGTGGAAATTTGAAGTAGAGGATGTAGAGTTGGTTGGAGAAACAAGATGTTGAACATAATATCCATACTATTTCGATGGAATGGGCTGATTTGGTGGTGGCCTTTCCCATGAATGTGGTTGATGCCACTAATGTTGATGACCATGTTGAGGCTGGTAATAAGTTTCCCTAGGATGGTATGATTGGTTGTGGGACTATCTATAATTATCTTGTGGGAGAAGAAATCTCTTAAGCATGTGCTTTTGCACAAAATTTGAATTTAGGACACCTGCACAATACTCCTATAGATGCAAAAAGGCTGGGAAATGGCCCTTTGAATGGTCATATATGCAGATGTTGCATCCAGTATCTTTGTCTTTGGTTGAGTCTGTAGCCTCACTTTCCTTAGTCATTTTCCCATTTGTTGAAAAGTGCTCGTGGTTATTTCTTGCTTCTGTATCCTTTGTTGATTGTTTGGCTTATTTTTCATGATCCTTTCTTTGATAATCTCAATGAGAGTTGTAATGTTTTCACATACCCATTTGGACATCCTATTCAACTTTGCTTCAAGTTCATCAATAGACTTCTATATTGGCAGGGTTTGTTGCAGGACCACCTTATCAAGAGTGGTTTCATTCTTTTTACCATAGATTTGGACCTCCTTCTATTGAAGAGTTGGGTTCCATTGAGATTTCTTGAAATTCTCCCATTTGCATATCTCTCCTTCTTCTTTTTCCACACACTCGATTAGCTCTCAAATCTGATGGGCTTGGAGCTCATATAATTGCCCTAGGGCATACATCCCAAGGGTCTCCCTTGTTTCATTATGAAGCCCATCTATGATGTGGAAAATTTTCCTTTCCTTAGAGAAACCATGACCTAGGCATCTATTCAATAGGGAATAATATCTATCTAAGGCCATGTACAAGGGTTCATGTTGTTCTTACTTCCACTCTTGGATTTGTCTTCTTAGGTTGGACACTCTTACATAGGTTTGGTATTTCTCACTAAAAAGTTCCAACATTGTTGACCACTATTAGACTGAACTTGGTCTCAACAATCTATACCACACTTTGGCTGTATCAATTAGTATCCTATGAAAGAGCTTAAGCTTTTACCATCCATTGTCATTGTTGTAATAGATATAGGCATCTCGAAAGGCTTGTAAATGATGTTGTGGATCTAAATCATAGCCTTCCACAAATTTAGGGATATTATTCATATTAAGCCTAGGTAGGTGACTCTCTTTGTAATGCCTATGAGGTATCTTAATGGCCACTATGATATGCATTAGGCTCTTAGTGGCCAAAAAGGGTTCATCATCATCAAATAGGTTATGATGAAAATCTCTATTAGGTTGATGATGAAGATTGGACTTGTCCTCATGTTGATGACCTTGAGTGTGTCTATGGGTTTGATTTTTACTTTTATTCTGACCCTTTAGTGGAAATTTATCCCTATACCTACATTCATCTTCATTAGAACTAGATGTTAAAGGGAAAGAGGAAGATGAGGAATTGGAAGAATTTCCATGGTTTCTATGGTGTTCCCTAGGGTCCCTTAATTTATCATTCCTTGGTTTTGAGGAGGTCTTAAGCCTTGAGGCCTTCCCTAGTTCAAGACCTACATCATCTCCTCTAAGATTATCTATCTTAGATGAATGTACTCTTTGAGTGTTATCAGGGTGATCATGAACATAAGAAATCCTTGCATAAGGTTGGTCATTCCAATTTTCTTCACCATATATCTCATTAGTTATTCAATGAATGTTTTTGCTATATAGTGCATTATCACTTCCATGTGAGAGAGACATTTTTGTTGGTGAAACACCACTAATTTCTTCCTAGTGCTTTCAAATGAAAATGACTCAAGCCCTTTCAAAGCTTCGGGAGGCAAAATTTGACTAAGGCATGGAACTCACGCCCAGCTTGCTCAAGCCAGCTTGCTCACCCTGTCAAGCTAGATTACCCTCAGCGTGAGTAACTCCAAATAGCGTCAGAATCAAGTCAAAGGTGGCTCAGTCTAAGAGTATGCAAGGCATTCTCAAGGGTCACTATTGTGCCTAGTTTCATCATTCAAGGATTCAAATTTCAAATAAAAAAATGCAAATTTTCTCACTCACACTGAGGTCACGCTACCAGCGTGAGTGCAGCATGACCAACTTTGAGGGCCTCAAAACAAGTCAAAATGATCTAACTTCCAAGGTGAAAATCATCCTCAAGGTTTAGCATCAACAACCTCTAGTCCCAGCCTCTAGAATTCTAGAGTTCAAGTCCAAAAATTCCAGGTTCAAATAACTCACATTGTGCTCATGTTATGGTCACACTGCACTCATGTTGGTAGCATGATTCCAATGTGAGCTGCCAAAAGTGGCTCAACACAAGTCACTTTCAAGCTTAGTTTCTAATTTTTAGATTACTCTTAGGGTCAGCCATAGTCAGATAGTAGTTGCACTCAAGAATCAAGCCTCAAAAATCAAAATTTGGAGTGAAATGCATCACTTTAAAGTCACTCACACTAAGGTTTTGCTGAGGACATGCTAGTAGTGTGAGTGTAGCGTGAGTACAGCATGAGCATGCTGAGAACACGTCATAGAAAAGTCAACTCATGTTGGAAGTCCCAGATGCCTCAAATAACCACAAAGCCACCTAGATCTACATCTTGCAGTAGCCAATTCAAAAATCCAAAAGTTTCAAATGAGCCAGAGTCAAATTCTCTTATTGTACATTGTCATTTTAGTGTAAATGTTCATTAATTGTGAGCTTGTCAAGCTCTTATGCTCTGAATTTTATGTGCCATGAGCATAATCTAGCTTGAGTAAGTTATCACACACTGTAAGATACAATGTACCTAGTCAAAGATGTAACTTGCCCACACATGTCCAACTCACACACAACTTTTCATCGGACACATGTTACTTGATCCATTTTCCTCTCATCTCTCAGCCATTGATTCCATTCATGAATTTCATGCCCAAACCCAGCCAAACCCTATAAATACCCTATCAATTCACATGAATAGGGTTGGCAATTTTGAAGGTTGATGGCTTAGGAATCTTAGATTAGCAATTCTTGGGTGCTCGGACACACTTGACTCCTAGCATTCATGCACTTCTAAAACACATCACATCATCCCAGGGCTTGGTGCTTGACTTTCCATCTACATGTGCAACTACGCTTTGATTGGTGCACATCTTTTCTAAGCAATACAATATAGTTCATTATGCCTGTTGCAATCGAAAATGTTGGCGACTGGAAAACACTGAGGGATTGGTGGGCACGAAATTTTTGACCCCATACCCATGGGAGGGCCATGCTGGGTGTGTGCAGATATGGGGCACCTTGAATGGTCTGGTCGATTAAATAGGGACTTACATCGACATCAATATAGCCTTTTTCAACATGTACCTTTGAGATGGAATGGAAATGCGAAATGGAAATGCGAAATGATTCTTGAAAGTAAAGAAAGCAGAAAATGCGACAACAATGTGAAGTAATGCTTGAAAGTGAATAAAATAGAAAAAGTAATGCAAACAAGATAGTAGGCAAGAAATAAAGTAAAGTGTAGTTAGAAACATCCACCACTCAGAAGCTACAAACTTACTCTATTAAGATGGATATAGTCGGTTGCATAGCGTGATGAAGTGTAGAGATCCCAAGAGTAACCAAGGTGTGCAAAGCAAAACAGACTGCACTTGGACATGGACTTAGGTGTTGGTAATGCAGGAATTCTACCAAGGTGGTAGAAGAAGGGTGGAACAAAGTGTCAGTTGAAAATGCTAATTGTTTGTAGTGTCAAACAGAGAGCTCACAATGCTTGATGTTACAATGCTAGAGAGGAGAGAAGTTCTCAGAATTCAAAAAATTTCTCACCCCTTGAATGCTATTCTTTTAAAATGCCAACCATCTTTTTTCTAAATGCTGTTTGCTAGGGTATTTATAGGACTAGAGGGCACGCATTGACTTGCCAGTATCACTCGCGCCATGTATGACTATTGGACCTACAAGACCATTGTAATGCAAACTTGTCATGCAATAACTACGAGCCTACCATGCCGTAATTGTGCCATCATCGTCTGGAGATGTGTGCCAATGGTCCAATTAGGTGAAGTGCATTGATGTCATACAACTACATGCATGCCTTGCTGTGCTTTGTAGCGTAACATGCTTGGCGTGGCATAGCACCTTGTCATGTGTTCTACTACATGTTGTATGCTTGCTATGCTATGTAGCATAGCGTAGCGTAGAAATTGACCTTAGTCGTGAAAGTTTTGCCGATTTGTAAAATTCATCTTTTACGATGCAAGTCTTGTGAATTTCACTAATTCTTCCCTTCGAGATTCCTTCTGTCCCTTCTATAGGATTGCTATGCCTCGCTGCACCATGTAGCTCAGCGTAGCGTAGCAACAAACATGGGCCGCTGCTTCCTGACGGAAAAGGACATCGTTGCAACACTTGAAATCTGTCAAGGGGAATGGTGGTAAAGTTGTTGCCATGCTACGCTACGTAGCGTAGTGTAGCATAGCACTTCATTCTACCATTGTCTTCTGAAGTTTGCTATGCTATGAGGCATAGTGTAGCAGACTTTGTGACCTAGAAACTTGCTGAACTATTTTTTGCACATCCAGATTGCTGCTGCCAATTTCGCACACCACTTATGAGCAGGCTGTCAGCTAGTCAGGCTACTTTGGTGGATAGGTAGGATGACACAGGACTTGTCCATGCTCAAAGTAGAAAATTTGTTGAACTGGCTAGCCTGAACTCAGAACGTTCTCCTCCTGATGAACTACCATAGTGCTGCACAAACTACAAGAGCCTGGTGAAGCAAGGATGACCCCAAATTTTTTAGGGTGTTTCATTGGCCCCTCTTTGTCGACATATGAAGAATAGGCTCAATGGACATTGGCAAAGAATATGAAACACCGCATCAGGAAAAATGCTAAGGTTTTCGCTTAGTGAGTTTTGAGACGTTACTTGGCTGCACTTGAGAGTGTTGCATTGGTTTTGCAGAGGTTAAGGTAGAGAGCAAAGATGATGTTTAGCAGAGTCCCTTGTCGGAGTGCTCTGAGGGGCTCATTTGTGTTTTCATCTTTGGCTGGCACTATTCTTCAACCTCCTGTAGGTAGGTGCCCCCTTCATAGGATGAGTTGCATTACATCTGTGAAAGGTTTTGACCTATCTACAGATACCTTCCATACAGTAAGTTGTGTTACGCACATGCTAGAGTTTGCACTCTCAAATAGCCATGTTAGTCGAGGCACTCGCTTCATGACATTGTAGCATTTGCTACTGTAGCGAGATGTGTTTGCAGGGACAAGGTCTTGCTAGCTGTTGGCATTGTTGTTACTCTTGGGCACCATCGTTGGTGTGAGATGCCCAAAGCAGGAAGGCCAACAGCGACCTTGGCAATGCTAACATGAAGGAGCTGGCCTCGACGGTGCCGGGAGCTATTGCAGGTGCAGATGCTCTAGAATCCATGCCAGGGGTTTGCACTCCTATTTCAGCTATGGGATCAATTGCCACATAGCTAACATTGTGCAAGACCAAGTATTGGCAGGGAGCTGGAGAAATAATATTGTGGCTAGGCCACAATACTCCTAGAGCTCCAGATGCGGGAGCTAACCCAAGAACTACCGTCAAGACGATGGGCTGTGGCGACGGTAGGTTTGAAGGGTTAGTGTGATGCCATACAACATCTTTGGAGAGTTAGCATGATGCCAAGGATGGCAGGGCCACATATGTTTTGGACCACATTCTTAGTGTGTCGTGAACGACATTCCAGAACTACGATGTCCCACCCACACATTAGCATTGCGCCCACTCGTTCGGTGTGTATCTGGTGCTGGTGCATGCTGGGGATGCGATGCGAACCCAGTTTAAGGTCTTGGTAGACTGTGTTCTGGTTTAGTGTACTAGTGGACCGTCGTGTTGGTTTAAGGTCCCAGCAGACCGTACATGCCATTTTATCATCTTAGCAAATGTGCAACACCATTTTATAGTCATAGTGGATTAACAGTGCCAGTTTTATGTTGTAGCAGATGGTTGCTACCAGTTTAACGTCATGGCAGACGCTGCTCGATGTTGCTAGTTTATTGTCATTGTGAACGCTACTTGGTACGACTACCAGTTTATCATCATAGCGGATGGTTCTTATTGTTGTCATTGCTTCAGATGTAGTACGACTTGAGGTACGTGTGGTTCACTGGGTTGGCGAAATCATTGCCTTCCATGTCTACCATTTTGAAGGCTCCATTTCTAAAGGATTTAGTGACCACATAAGGACCTTTCCAGTTGGCTAAGAATTTGCTCACATGCTCACAAATGGCCTTGAGGATGACGTCTCCGTTTTGCACTGGTCGTCAATGTGGGTTTACATGGTGCTTCTGTTGTTTTTTACTCTGGTAGTACTTGATTCATCTCAGTGTTTGCACACGTTCCTCCTCCACTGAGTCGAGGTCGATGGTTCGCTATTCGTTATTCTGGGCTTCACTTACAACATCGGACATGATCATTTGAAGTGAGGGTACTTGCAACTCAAGAGTCAATACAGCTTCAGATTTGTAAATGAGACTGTAAGGGATCTTACTTATTGCAGCTCTGCAAGTCATTCGATAGGCCCAAAGGATGTAGAGGATCTACTCGTGCCACCACCTCTTGCTATTTTTGAGCATCCGCTTCACCAAGTTGATGATGGACTTATTTGTAGCTTCCTCCTACCCATTTGCCTATGGATAATAAGGGAAAGAAAATGATTGTTTAATGCCTAGGTTGCTACAAAATTTTCAGGTTTCCATACTGCTGAATTATGATCCATTTTTGATCACAATAGTCATTGGAAGCCCAAACCTAGTCACGATGTTATCAAGGATGAAATGATAGATTTGCTGAGATGTGGTCTTCCTTAGGAGAATAGCTTCCATCCACTTGGTAAAATACTCTATGGCGGTGATAATGAAGCTATGCCCCGCAAAGGACTTAGGCATAATAGGCCCTATGAGGTCCAATCCCCATCGTTGGAAGGGCCATGTGATTTGTGTTGGGTGCAGGTCCGTAGGTGCTATGTGTATGAGATTTGCGTATCTTTGGCACGTGTCACATGTCTTGACTTTTGACAGGAAGTCACGCTCCATGTAGGGCCAGTAGTACCCTAGGCATCTGATTTTCGTGGCCATAGCCCTAGGTGCTATATGTCCACTGCACAATCCTTCATGGACCTCATTAACTACATTTTTCACTTACTCATCATCCATGCATGCTAGCAATATCCTATTGTAGGATCTGTTGGCGACCATTTGGGACGCGACCGCCAACGAGTGTCCTCGAACAGGATTTAGGTGCCTACTAGTCTCTGGCAACACCAAGGCCCAGATACCTCCAAATAAACTCAGTAGTTAATGTGAGTATGTGTGTGTGCTGTTGTGGCATGCGATTCTGAGAAATGTAACGATTGCGTTGCGTGTAAACTACAAATGACTTACTTTAAAGAGATTCAGCCAACTTTGCCAAGCACTGTGAGTTGTTGAAAATTTCTTATTTTGTTCAACTGCCTAGTCTACACGGCCCTTATAATACCTACTTGTAACAAATAAAATTTTGTAAAAAAATTTGAGCACGACTCCATAAATCTACCCCTAATTTTCCCTAGAGAAAGAGATAGTTCCACAAGAAAACTAGAAATAGAGCAAGATTCGATGGAAATAAACAAAAGAGAAAAGAAATCAGATTTGTGTAGACCTCAAATATTTAAACAAGGTAACATGACACGAGTAAACACTTCGCAATAAAGCTATCCCAAATTCAATATCTACGAATTATTCAAACTTCCAAGGCTCAAATAAGCAATTTCTTCAAGATAATCCTACTATGCTACCAAAAATTGCTGCGTAAACTACCACGTACGAGACTCCATTTTGACTAGACAATAGATGTCAATGATTGCATTCAAACAGAACCTTTAAAAGACTTGACAATTTCTGATTGAAAAACCACGAGAATTCACTTTAAAGATAAAAAGAAGCTATTCTGGTCCCATGAAAATACCAAAGATTCTTTGAACCCTCTCGACTACTAAATTTTTCAACGGCGTGACTACAAACAAAGGCTCTCTTACAACAATCCCAATAGGAGTTCCCACACATTACACAATAACAAAATTTACTACTAAAATGCTCTCAAGGCTTTTAAACACAAGCACTTCTATGGGAAAATTTTAATAGAAATTTCTATCGAGCAACAAGAACAATAAGAGCAATCTAAAAATCCCAAAATTACTTCCAAAGGATGATACTATCTAAACCACTAGCTAAAAAATTTAAAAAAAAATAAAAAATAAAATACATAACTCACAGGACCATGACAAAGAGGCTGAAATCTTTACTCTAGCAAGCCATCTCACAAGCAATCGTTCACAATTTCTTTACAAAGCTCTTCTCAAGACCTCAAGTATGTCTCCGAGTGAGAGCCCAAGTGTGATCCCAATGTCTTCTCAAAAGTGTGATGTATGAGACCTCCCAAAAGTCCTAAAAAATTGAGATTCCAATTGAGATTCTCCCTTTTTTCTTCCTTTCCCCTCCTTTGAAGCCTTTTTATAGGATTCCAAGGTAGGTAGGGAAGTTACATATTTAAAAATATCTCACCTAACTTCTCTCCCAACTTGACCAACCATTTAGAAGATTACTTGCCCAACAAGTTAGGAAATTACTTGCCCAACAAGTTAGGAAGCATTAACTTAGGAGGTTAGGAAGTTAGGAGATAAATATTTCTTTTGAAAAATAATTCCAATATTTCATATAATTTTTCACAATTATAGCTTTAATAGCCTTTCATTTTTACTTAAAATTTGAAGAACGGTTATTGAAGCTCCTAGTGAGCTTATAAACAAGGCGATAATATAATATCTACCTTGGCATAAATATTGCTAGTACTTTAATCCTAAATATTTTATGTGCAGTTGCACCCGAATGAAAATGGTTGGAAAAATTTAAATTCGAAACACCAAGCCTGAATGTGAAGGTGCTAGGCCTGGAACTGCCATCGAATACTTCTGAAAAATATATCCTGCCTTGCTAGAAATCGTTGGCAACCACCACCGTGGAAGAAGGATCTGCTACTGCATCCGGCGTCATTGTTCTATACATTTGGTTGCTGGAGGAGAAGATCTAGAGATAGAAACGATATATTGGACATATGGGCTTGGACATGGGGTTTTCGGTTGCCTGGAACTATTTTATTTTGCCCCAATTTTTCTTAGGGCTTCCTGCGTTTTTTTGTTTCTGCAGATCATTTTTTAATTCCTACAGTAGATTTTAGGGTTAAGGGCAAATGTAACATAGATCTGAGCATCAGAGAATTCGGCATTAGGTAAGGTAGGTTAGGAATGGCCCTGCAACGGCTAGAAAAATCTTCACGCGGTGCACACGTTGTAGGACACATCGGCGTCATCGGAGGCGGGCGGATCAATTGCATAAGAAATTTGAAATTGAAATGGTTTCTGCCTTGAAACTGGAAACACCTAAGCGATTTCTTCTTCCACCTTGAATTTGCATCCCTGCAAAAATTGTTTCTTGTTTGTTTTTGGCACTACGTGACTAGCAAAGACGTCACTGATTTAGGGCCAAAAGGAATAGTTGATTTTGCGCAAAATGAAAGCCATTACAGGGCAAAGAGAACCTTGCATTCCCCTGCCTTGGTACCAACGTGATCCCTGTAAACAAAACGACATTCTCCTAGATTGTTTTCATTTCTTAACAGCAATTTCGTCTATTTCCTCCCAACACGTACAGTGGCTGGAACTGTGCTTGTTTTTTTTGCAGTAAAAACGTTATCCAAACCTTACAATAGTGAATTTGATATTTCTCATTGATGCATCCATAAATGAGATCGGCTCTTTTAGCTTTTCAACTCTTTTCATCCTTCCCTTTGCAAAGGAGCATGATGAATTTTTCTTTCCTTGATATTAACTCTTGAAAATGAAAATATTATATCTTCATTTCCTAATTTTCTACATGAAACTTCTAGTATAAAATATCAATAAGGCTCAACCATCATATATATTTTTGCTTTGAATATCTTCTATGGCTTATTCATATTTTATCACCTTTGCTGTTCCATGAAATGGCTAAATGTGCCAACATTTCTGCCCCCCTTTAAAACTTAAATAAACTTGTGCAACTTCATTTCAAAACTCAAACATCCTAAAATTTTCATTGAATTTTTTACATTCAAAAAGAAATCTTTTTTGAGGAAAATTCCCATTTAACATAAGGTGTGATGGGACAAAAACCTCATTCCTAAGGAAAATCAAACTATACATAACAAATCCTTCATGAACTATTCTTGGGATGGAAACTGAATTGTGAGGGTTACCCTAGTGGGAATCCTCATTTCTTTCACTGTTTCATAAGAAATCTCTGATGTGATGAAGGTGGTTCTATTGCTTTTAGGCTTGGTAGAGCTCTCACCTTGATCTACTGGAGCTTTCTCTTTGGCACTTTTCTCATTTTCCTTTTCGGATGAGCTCTTTTGTTCTTCTCCATTAAGTCCTTCATTTTCCTCTTGGGAGACAAAAGCTTCTCCCCATCCCCATGATGACTCTTCATAGTTTGGTGGCTCTTCTCATTTTTCTTCTTCTTTGGAACAATCTCGATATCACCCCCAAACATTGGACTCTATATCCAAACATCTAGTGAGAAAAGAAAATTCATCGGAGAACCAAGCCATAAAAGGACACTCCTTTGGAGCTCCACAAGATCTAGCCTTTAGATAAGACTTCAACACATGCTTAGGGAAAAATCCCATCACATATGGAATAAAAGGCTTTCTCATTACTCTCTCAAACTCCATTAGCTCTCCCTAACCTTCACTACCAAACTTGAATTGAAAGATGATGAAATCTTAAGCAATCCAACCCTTCTTTTATAGGTACTAAAATGTTTAACTTCCATCCAAGTGTCTTCAATCAAGATTTCTTCTTTCTAGGAATTCAAACCATTTGTCACAATCCTCACTAAGTGGTGGATTAGTCACCTTCCCCACTTGTCAAACTTGTAGAATTCCACTTGTTTCACTTGTAGGCTTCCACTTGCCCGATTTGAAGGAAAGCTATTTCCTAATTTAAATAAAGCATAATTAAACATACTAATTAATACTATATTCCTAGTAATATTTACATAATACTATATACATATATTATTTTTGTGCAATGACATCTTCAAGTTGTATGCAATTGTCCCAAATAATGTTTTATATGCAAAACATTATATGGAAATTGTAGTTCCATGCCATCCAAGGTTGATAATTTGTAAGTATCCTCTGATAATTGCTTTGTAATTTGAAAGGGACCAATCCATGTCAGAGTAAAATTATTTGGTTTCTTCATATTCTATAATAAGACAAGGTCTCCTATCTTGAAATTCCTTTTCAAAGCTTTCTTATCAAACCATCTTTTAATTTGAGAGGTATTCTGTAACAAATTATCCCTCACTTTATCCACTTCAGCTTCTCTTTTAATAAGCAAAGTCATAAAACTTCTATCTTTATCAGTCCTTTCACTATATCTTTGTACAAATTCAGAAGCTGAGCTTATAATCTTGTTTGTAATTCTTGCTGGCAAACCATAGACTAAATTATATGGTGATGTCCCAATAGCTTTCTTGAATCTGATTCGATTTGACCATAATGCGGATGTAGATAATCAACCCAATTTCCTAGATTCCCATCCATTGATTTCTTGATAGAAGTGATAAGCTTTTTATTGGTGGATTCTGCTAGGCCATTTCCTTGAGGATAATAATTTGATGAGGAAAATAAGAAAATGGATTTTGCAGATGCCCACCTGATAAGCTCTTCGGATTTGAAGGTGGGTCCATTGTCTGACACTAATATTTCGAGTACACCAAATCTACTCAGAATGTGGTCTTTTAGAAACTTAATCACGTCTGATGCTGAACTTCCTCTTAGAGCTTTTGCTTCATACCATTTAATGAAATAATTAGTAGCTATGAGAATAAAATTGTGTCCAGCTCTTGAAGGAGTAATTGTACAAATAAAATCCAAACCCCATTGCTGAAATAGTCTATCTGCAACTATTGGCTTTAAAGGAGCTCTAGCCCTTTTAATCTTGGGCCCATGAATTTGACATTTATAGAATTTTTGAATCTTTGAACTAATGTATTGATACATGGAAGGCCAGTAATATCCATATCGAAGTATATGTTGCATAGTTGATTTAGGGGATTCATAAAATAGATTCAAATGATCATGAAATTGTTCCAAGATGAAACTAATTTGATCATTATGACCATATTCCAATAAAACTCCCTGAAAATCCTTTCTATATAATATAGCATCTTTAACAACAAATCTTCGTGCTCTTTTGAAGAAAGCTCTCTTTTGACTTGCAGTTAAATTATTTGGGATTTTTCTTGTACTAAGATATTTGAAAATCTCATCATACCAATTTCTATCATCGGTGTCAAGTGTACAAACTTCACTTTCTTTAGTCATTAACTTGGCTAGTCCCATTCCCTTAATTATCTTGCATATTTCCAATGAAAATCTGAAACTTTGCAACTTAATAAGCCATTTTCCTCTTTTCAATCCAATCTCATTTTTGGATAGGAATCGCTTGACTATAGGTTCAATTAGCATAATGTGTACTAATGAACTTTCCAAATAATACTTAAAATGTGGAAGTGCTTTGATGACTGCGAAAGCTTGTTTCTCTAAGTCTGAATAATTTAACTCTGAACCTTTCAACTGATACCCAAAAAATCCAATTGGTTCATCTTGACCTTCATTATCCTTTTGTGTTAGAACAGCAGCGATAGAATCATTTGAAGCAAATGAGTATAACCAAAAATCTTCTTTAAGCCTAGGCTTTACCAAATACGGAGCCTCTTGTATAGCCTTTTTGATTTCTGATAAAGCTCTTTCTGATTCTGGTGTTTTCTCTACTTGAATATCCTTTTTTAACATATGCATCAAAGGTTTGGTAATTTCAGTAAACCCGGGGATGAACTTTTTCACAAAGTTTATTTTCCCAAAGAAAGATCTAAGAGATTTCTTACTTGTGGGATGCTCAATATTCTGTACTGCTTGGATTCGGGAATTGTCTATGGCAATTCCTTCTTGACATATCACGTGTCCTAATAAACTTCCGGATTTAACCCCGAAGATACACTTCTTAGGATTTAATGAAATACCAAACTCACGACATCTGTCGAAAACTTGCTGAAGATGATTAATATGATCTTCTTTTTTCTTTGAAAATATTGTAATATCATCCAAATAAACCACCACGAATTTGCCTAATAAATCCTTGAATGCTAAATCCATTGCTCTTTGAAAAGTAGCTCCAGCATTTGACAATCCAAATGGCATTCTTTGGTAGGCAAAAGTTCCCCATTTGGTGATAAATGATGTTTTGTATCTATCATTCTTATCTACGACGATTTGATTATAACCTGAGAAACCGTCTAAGAAAGAATATGCTTGACAACCTGAGACTTTAATCAGCATCTCATCAATTCTTGGAAGTGGATACTTATCCTTTTTTGAAGCATCATTCAGATTTCTAAAGTCTACACAAAGTCTTATATCACCATTTTTCTTTCTCACTGGAACAAGGTTAGCAAGCCATGTAGAATATCGTACTGGATATATGATTTGTGCTTGTAACAACTTCTTGATTTCGGCTTCCATAGCTGGTTCAAATGATGGATTAAATTTCCTTTGTTTTTGCTTGACTATTTTGCAACCTTCTATTAAAGGAATCTTATGTGTCATCACATCTTGCCTAAAAGCTTTAAGATCATCATAGGACCAAGCAAAATTGTCCAAATTATTTCTTAGACATGATAACAAGTCTTGCTTGAAACTCGAATCTCTTTCCTTTGTAACATTCAACATCTTTGGCATCTTGTCTAATCCAAAATTCACTACCTCGAAAGCTTGACTATCTGGGTTTTGTAAATCCTTTCCAGTAAGTAAATTTTTCTTGAAATCATGTTCCAAATCAATCATCCTTTTCGGAATGAAATTAGCTTTGGAATTTGATGATGTTTCAAGTATCACTTGACCCTCAAATTCTTGTTTATTTTTCATAAATCTTAGTACTTGATCATCGTCTTCAAATACTTGTAAATGTCTTATATTATCTGGTACTGATGGCTGATGTTCTTCTTCAATCATGACATCTTTGTAACTCTCTAATAATTGCATATCCAATGTTGAAGCTGCCTTTGCCAAATCATCTGCTATAAGATTCTCTGCTCTGTTTATATGCTCTATTTGGCAATGTTGAAACTGATCTAACATCTTACAAGCAAGTTGCTTATAAGGTCTCAAGAATGAGCTCTTTATGACACAATTACCTTTTACTTGTTCACAAATTAATCTTGAGTCTCCCTTTATAATGATTTTTTTGATCTTTTTTTCTAGAGCTATTCTCATACCAATACATAAAGCTTCATACTCAGCCTTGTTGTTAGTACAAGGGAAAGATAAATGAATTGCTTTGAGAATTTTAGGTGAATCATTCTTGAATATAACTATTCCAACTCCTGCACCTTTTGAATTGCATGAACCATCAAAGTATAACTCTCATTTATCCTCTTGCTTTGACTGTTCTTTTTCAAGACTGCAACTTTTTTGGAGTGTACAAATTTTGTTTTCAACACCTCCTTTTTCAGCCATTTTACTTTGTCCGTTTGAAGTAATATTATCTATCATCAAAGGTTCACTATAGATGTAGATTTGATTTGGTTCTCCTTTCCAAGGTAACCACATGTGAGAATAATCTGTTGATATGTAACCTGAGAAATTCTTGCTCCAACTTTTACTTAATAAGAGACTATGTGAATCTAGTATGTTTGCCACTTGAATAGTTACTTTACTTCTGATGCGAGGTTTAGAAGAAATTTCCAATAGAACACTTGGTAATTGACCCACAATCTTCACTCTACTTTTATCCACTTGAACAATCTTTCTATTTGACCTATCGGGAATCAAACCAAGTTTCTTACATATGGACAATGGCATTATAGTAGATGTAGCTCTGGAATCAACCAAACAATTGCGCAAGTATTTATCCTTCAATTTCATTGTCAAAAGGAAAGGAGGAGCTTCCTTGTCATACGAAGTCTTTAACTTTTCATCATTGTTAGACACATAACTTAACTCTGATTCTCTAACTCTCCTTTTTCCTTTAATGAATTCTAAAGCCTTTCTTTGCTGATCTCCTATTTGAAGCAATTGATAGAGGCTAATATTGGCCTTGACATGTTTAAGGTCTTCTATAAAATCATATTCTCCATCACCAATGAAGCTTGATCTCTTTATCCATTTATTTAAAGACCGATTTGGAGTGCTTTGCTCCACTTGATTGTCTTTACCTTTATTCTAATCCTTTCTACTTGGCTGAAAAGCTCTTCTCTTAGTAGATGGATCAGTAATAGCGTTTGGAGGTCTAGAAGTAGTTAGTATTTCCTTAGATCGAAGACTATATCCATTTTCCTCATTGTTATTACACTCTTCATCTGAAGACATATCTTCTTCAGAACTTGATAGAGAAGAAGTATCACTAAATCCATTGCTAGAAGATTTACTTGCATAGTGAACACTAGATAACTCATTATCAAATTCAATATCAAGAAAGTTGGACATAATAAGATTTCTTTCATCCTCATCTTCCACTAACTTAGTGTCTTGATGTTTATGCTTTCTACTTTTCCTTTCTTCCTTGATATTAACTCTTGCCAATGCTTTTTCAAGCTTCACTATTTTGTTAGACATATCTCTCATTAATTGTCCTTTTTCAGATCCTACTCTTTCATGCTCTTGCTCTTTCTTAACATGAGATGGACTTGGTAAAGCTTTAAATTGAGAAAAATCTTGCATATGGATCATAACTCTTTCTTCTCTTTTTTGAATTGCGATATTTTCTTCAGGATTCAACTATTTTTCTAACTGTATAGCTTCACTAAAATAGTCATTTAGTGTAGTTAAGTTTGGAGTTCTCCTTAACCAAATTGAAATGTTGGGGTTGACAGCCTTAAGGTAAGTTTCCTTAAGCATTTTTTCTAATGGCCTATATTGTCTTTGAAAGAGCCCAAAAATTCGTTGAAACTTAATATTGAAATCTCTAATAGATTCTTTAGCTCCTTGCTTAGCTTGTATCAGCCAACAATATAGTTGTTATTGATCTAATTGATTACCAAACTGGGCCAAGAAAAGATTCTGCATGTCATCCCAACTTGTAATACTATTACTTGGTAAGTTTGAATACCAAATCTGAGCCATATCCTTTAGATTTGATACAAACAACCTACAAGCTTGATCTTCATGTTGAATATTTGCATGAGCTAAAGCTAACTCAAACATGTGAATATATTCTTGAGCTGAATAAGCTTTTCCAGGAATAAAAGGCTCAGAAAAATATTTGTAAAGTACCTTAGAAATATCATTGTAATTTTGAAATCCTAATGGTGTAACTCCTTACCAAGGATTTGCCATCCTATTCCTTTGGATAATTGAACTCTTAGGCTTTCTAGATCTTTTCTTATGAATTGACAAACTAGAGATAATCAGTGATCTTCTTGATCTTCTAGTTTTCACTCCACTACTTGTTCCCAATTCAGAAACTTTCTTTTGTTCTTCTTCTGATGAAGAATCAGTCTTAGAATCTATAATATCTTTTGAAACTTTTAAACTTTCCAAACTATCAATCTTCTTGGTCATGAACTGAAAATAGTATCTAATTTCTTAAGCCTTTATAGTAACAAAGAATTGTTGATGTACTAAAAGTATAAGGCTTATGAACCTAGAGGCTTAATTTTCAGCCCTCCTTCTAGCGCCAAAAGAACTGTTGGCTACCGTTTTGGACATGACCGCCAACGAGTGTCCTTGAACAGGATTTAGGTGCCTGCTAGTCTTTGGCAACACCAAGGCCTAGATACCTCCAAATAAAATCAGTAGTTAATGTGAGTATGTGTGTGTGCTGTTGCGGCATGTGGTTGTGAGAAATGTAATGATTGCATTCCATGTAAACTACAAATGACTTACTTTAAAGAGATTTAGCCAACTTTGCTAAGCACTGTGAGTTGTTGAAAATTTCCTATTTTGTTCAACTGCCTAGTCTATGTGGCCCTTATAATACCTACTTGTAACAAATAAAATTTTGTAAAAACATTTGAGCACAACTCCACAAATCTACCCCTAATTTTCCCTGGAGAAAGAGATAGTTCCACAAGAAAACTAGAAATAGAGCAAGATTCAATGGAAATAAACAGAAAAGAGCAAGATTCAATGGAAATAAACAGAAAAGAAAAGAAAGCAGATTTGTGTAGACCTCAAATATTTAAACAAGGTAAAATGACATGAGTAAACACTTCGCAATAAAGCTATCCAAAATTCAACATCTACGAATTGTTCAAACTTCCAAGGCTCAAACAAGCAATTTCTTCAAGACAATCCTACTATGCTACCAAAAATTGCTGCGTAAACT
>MNCI01012289.1:370386-477652 GCA_015680685.1 Gnetum montanum
GAAACAAGAACAATAAGAGCAATCTAGAAATCCCAAAATTACTTGCCAAGGATGATACTATCTAAACCACTAGCTAAACAATTTAAACAAAACAAAAAATAAAATACATAACTCATAGGACCATGACAAAGAGGCTGAAATCTTTACTCTAGCAAGCCATCTCACAAGAAATCGTTCACAATTTTTTACAAAGCTCTTCTCAAGATCTCAAGTATGTCTCCGAGTGAGAGCCCAAGTGTGATCCCAATGTCTTCTCAAAAGTGTGATGTATGAGACCTCCCAAAAGTCCTAAAAAATTGAGATTTCAATTGAGATTCTCCCTTTTTTCTTCCTTTCCCCTCCTTTGAAGCCTTTTTATAGGGTTCCAAGGTAGGTAGGGAAGTTACATATTTAAAAATATCTCACCTAACTTCTCTCCCAAGTAACTTGACCAACCAATTAGAAGATTACTTGCCCAACAAGTTAGGAAATTACATGCCCAACAAGTTAGGAAGCATTAACTTAGGAGGTTAGGAAGTTAGGAGATAAATATTGCTTTTGAAAAATAATTACAATATTTCATATAATTGTTCACAATTATAGCTTTAATAGCCTTTCATTTTTACTTAAAATTTGAAGAATGGTTATTGAAGCTCCTAGTGAGCTTATAAACAAGGCGATAATATAATATCTACCTTGGCATAAATATTGTTGGTACTTTAATCCTAAATATTTTATGTGCACTTGCACCTGAATGAAAATGGTTGGAAAAATTTAAATTCGAAACACCAAGCTCGAATGTGAAGGCGCTAGGCCTGGAACTGCCATCGAATACTTCCGAAAAATATATCCCTCCTTGCCAGAAATCGTTGGCAACCACCACCATGGAAGAAGGATCTGCTGCTGCATCTGGCATCATTGTTCTGTACATTCGGTTGCTGCAGGAGAAAGATCTAGAGATAGAAACGATATATTGGACATATGGGCTTGGACATGGGGTTTTCGGTTGCCTGGAACTATTTTATTTTGCCCCAATTTTTCTTAGGGCTTCCTGCATTTTTTTGTTTCTGCAGATCATTTTTTAATTCCTACCGTAGATTTTAGGGTTAAGGGCAAATGTAACAGAGATCTGAGCATCAGAGAATTTGGCATTAGGTAAGGTAGGCTAGGAATGGCCCTGCAACAGCTAGAAAAATCTTCACGCGGTGCACACGTTGCAGGACACATCGGCGTCATCGGAGGCAGGCAGATCAATTGCATAAGAAATTTGAAATTGAAATGGTTTCTGCCTTGGAAGTGGCAACGCCTAAGCGATTTCTTCTTCCACCTTGAATCTGCATCCCTGCAAAAATTGTTTCTTGTTTGTTTTTGGCACTACGTGACTAGCAAAGACGTCACTGATTTAGGGCCAAAAGGAATAGTTGATTTTGCGCGAAATGAAAGCCATTACAGGGCAAAGAGAACCTTGCATTCCCCTGCCTTGGTACCAACGTGATCCCTGTAAACAAAATGGCATTCTCCTAGACTGTTTTCATTTCTTAACAGCAATTTCATCTATTTCCTCCCAACGCGTACAGTGGCTGGAACTGTGCTTGTTTTTTTTGCAGTAAAAACATTATCCAAACCTTACAATAGTGACTTTGATATTTCTCATTGATGCATCCATAAATGAGATCCGCTCTTTTAGCTTTTCAACTCTTTTCATCCTTCCCTTTGCAAAGGAGCATGATGAATTTTTCTTTCCTTGATATTAACTCTTGAAAATGAAAATATTATATCTTCATTTCCTAATTTTCTACATGAAACTTCTAGTATAAAATATCAATAAGGCTCAACCATCATATATATTTTTTCTTTGAATATCTTCTATGGCTTATTCATATTTTATCACCTTTGTTGTTCCATGAAATGGCTAAATGTGCCAACGGGATCATCGGCACAGGGCATCATTTCCCATGAGCACGTATTTCCGAGCACGCTTATGGATTACATCTCTATGGGTTGATGTCAATCCACCTAGGGGTTCATCATGCTATAGATAAGCTTTAATGTTGGCATACCACTCTGGGGCATCTGCAACATTGACAAAGGCTACATGTTTTGCCTGACTGATAATCTCTGCACATTCTATGATCATGATTCGCAGGTTTTCCAAGGAATGTGATTGGATGTTTAACGCGAGGGTAGCTAGGGCATCTACTATGATCTTCTCATTGCGTGGCACGTGTTGCACATGAGTGGTCACAAATTGCTTAAGTAGGATTTTTTCTAGGTCACAGTAGAATTGCAGGTGCGTAGCCTTGTAGGTGTAGACTTTGGTGATTTGATTCACAACTAGTTGTGAATCTCCCCAGATTGTCAGGTGTTGTATGCATAGTGCTTGGGTAGTTAAGAGGTCTCTAAGTAGCCCCTTGTATTTTGCCACATTGTTGGTGCAAGGGAACGTGAAACGATAAGCAGATGGATGCACTTCCCTAGAGGGGAATATGATCGTGGAGGTGGTGCTACTTCCTCGCGTGGTTGAGACACCCTTGAAGTATAAAGTGGCTTGGAAATGCAACAGGATGATGGTGACATTGCTAACGTATTCGTCCAGGAACTCAGGGTCTATGGTTGCTTGGTTATTGACTGGCAAGGCCATGAGTTGGGTCACTATGGCTTGACCCTTCGTTGATGATTGACTTACATAACATAGGTCAAATTTCGTGGTCATTTCTTTCCATCAGGCTATCCTGCTACTTTCGTATAGGTTGCAAGTTATAGCCTAGAGTATATTGCTTTTGCAAATGATGTTGGTTGTGTTGCGGAATAGGTAATGTCAGGACTTCTTTAGTGCGAACACTAGGGCTAGGCAGTTCCTCTCCACTTCATTGTACTTTGCCTCATATGCTACTAGTGCATGGCTCAGGTAGTACACTACTATCTCAGAACCGTTGTCCCACTTCTGACATATCAGTTCCACTATGGAAGTGTCAGAGGTGGCAAGGTATATGATGAAAGGCTTGTCCCTTTGTGGTGGGTGCACCGTTGGGAGGTACAAAAGCTCCTTTTTTAGGTCGTCAAAGTTTTATTAACACTGGGTTGTCCACTCGAATTCAACCTCCTTCTTTAGAAGATGTTTCATGGGGTGTAACTTGTCAGTCAACCTAGCTATAAACCTTCAAATGAATTTCACTCTACCTTGTAAACCATGTAATTGTTTAAGGTTTGTGGGTAGCGCTAGGTTGACAATGGCTTTGACTTTGTCGGGGTCCACCCTTATTGTGGCCTCTGATACTAAAAATCATAACATGTGTCCTTTTTTTGCCCTGAAGATGCACTTCTTAGGATTGAGGCACAGGTCATGCATTTGGCAACATTTGAGGACTACGTCTAGATCGCATGGGTGATCAGCTGCCTCCTTGGACTTAACCGCTATATCATCCACGTAGTCATTTAATGTTTCTAGGATGTAGTCACTGAAAATATAAGTCATGGCTCGCTAGTAGGTTGCTCCAGCATTCTTGAGCCCAAATGGCATCATGGTATAATAGAAGGTCTCCCATGGGGTCATGAAGGTTTTTGACAACTGGTGCTCTAGGTTAATGCATATTTGCTTGTATCTGGAGAAACCATCCATGAAGGATAACAGAGCATGGCCAACCATGGTGTCGATGAGCTGATCAATGCTCGGGAGTGGAAATTTTTCTTTGATCGCTACCTTGTTCAAGTCTCAGAAGTCTATACAGATCTGTATCCCTCCCGTTTTCTTTGAAATTACAACGATGTTGGATACCCACTCTAAATAGTTAACCGCGTGGATGAAACCTTCTTGGTATAACTTAGTGATTTCATTTCTCACAGCTAGTGTGATTTTTGGCTTAACTTTGCAAGATTTCTACTTAACTGTCTTTACATGGGGGTCTAGGATGATGTTGTGCTGAATCAGCTATGGGTTGAGACCTGGCATGTCACTGTATGACCACGCGAAGACATCGATGTTGTCTTGCAAAATCTTAGCTATATTTTTGTGCGTTTGCATGTCTAGGAGGGAGCTGAGTTTCAATGTTTTCACCTTCCCCTTTAACATGGTCATAGGTGTCTTGACAAGAGGGTCCTTGGTTACATCCCCTACCTCTAAGTCTAGGGCTTGGACCATGTGCCTCGACCAATCTGGGGATGCTTCTAAGGCTGGTATAGTGCTAGTCGTAGTTGACCCCCAGTCGATCATGTTGGGGTTCAACTATCTCGCAAGCTTGCCCTGTGACCTTGCTAATGTCAAAGAAGTGGAAAGGTCATGATGGATTTCCATCTCTCACCTAACCTTCCATTATAAGATGATAGCTTGGTTAAGGGATGCCAGAGATTGTGTGAAACGAAAATCTGCAAAGCAACGCCGAGATGCAACTTACTAAGTGTGGCGATGTAAAGATTGAAAGTTTGCTAGTTTAAGGTCATGGCAGACTACCAAGGCACAAGCATGTAGAATTACTAAAGGTGTAAAATTTCTAGTGTAAAGTGCAAAGCTATGTAGCTGTTGGTATGCAAATACCAAACTGCTATTTTAGTGTCATTTCAGAATGCCATATTGCAACATGCAAGATCTTGACATGCAATATAATAGTATAGGAAATTGCGGGTATGAGAAGTATCGAACTGCTAGTGTGAAAATGAAGACACGAAATCACTATGGAATGTGATACTGCCTATGTGGAAGAAGCTAAGATAACTGTTGATGTGGCATTATTAGTTTAACATCATTGCAGACCACTAACGTAACGGGTTGAAACTACCAATTTAGGGTCTCTACAGACCCTGAGGGGTGCGACTATGCTAGGATTGCTAGTTTAAGGTCTTTTCAAACCCTTAATCAAAAAAAATATTATTTTTTTATTTTTAGGAAGGTAAGTAGTTGGATTGAAGCATGTCTAGGCTTTAATGCTAATAGTGTTATGATGTCATGGTGAGCATGGTACGCTGCACGGTGTGCTCCGCATTAATCGGAGAGGGAGAGAGCTGAAAGCTTCCCTATTTTTCCATTGCAGCCATAAATAGGGGTTAAACCTTGGTAATTTCACCATTTTCACCATAAGAGCGTAGAGCCTTAATCAGAGCACAAGGTGATTTCGGAGCATGAAGCAATTGCATTGATCAATTAGCGAGGTGAATTTCTTCAGCGAAGGGCGTAAATGTGCAAGCAGGGCAATGGCTCCTAAGATCCATTTGGCACTTGCAAAGGTTGAGGAGGTAAAGAAGACCCTAAGGCATGCACCACATGTGCGTGTTGTGGCACAGCAGGGCACACCTTTAACCTAGTAAGTTACTCTGTCCTCTTTTCCCTTTTTGTATTGCACTTTCTATCATTTTTGCCCTTATTTTACATCCTATTTGTTTGCGTCCATTCGAAACTATCTATGTTTTCTATGGTTGTGTTATTTTAGATTTTGCACTGCCACAGTCACCATTTCGACCATGGAAGATGTATAAACATTGCATCGTGATTGCATGCAAGGCTGCCGAAACCACCACCACTATGGTTGTTACAACTGCGGGGGCTAGGGTAGTTTAAGTTGCTTGACCTTAGCATGCTACAACATAAAATCCTTGAGTGGACCAGGTCATAGTGTGAGGTGGAAACATGACATGTGTTTTATTAGGCTATGTCGTTAGTTGTTTTGTTGCTACGCTAGGCTATTCGCATGCTCTTGCTATGCTAGGCTTCCATGCTCTTGCTATGCTACGTGCGGGATGAGGGTTATGCTATGCTATATTCATGGACTGCCAGGAATTGCTATGTTGCATGTATTATGCTTAACTGTGATGCTAATATTTTCTGATTGCGTTGTGCAGGGCAGGACCAAGGTCTTGGCTAATTGTTTTGGACATTTGCAGGGTCTTTTGCCATAGCAGACCTGTTGCCAATGCTCCTCCTCCCCTAATACATGTGGGAGATCAAGTGGTTTGGTTCAGAAAAGGGGCACAAGAATTCTTGCAATTCCTTCTCAACAACTTTAGTGTGATTTTTTGGTCTTCTTTAAAGGATAAGGAGGCATCTGGCATAATAGAAGCCATGTTGCTGGGGACTAATCGGGGCATCCTAAGATACTTTCCTGATGGGGCAATCATGAGTAGGCAGGGAGGAGGATCTAGCCAACACTCAATAGGGTTGAGGCATTTAGCCTAGATCTGGGACATGCTGGAATTCAACTACTATCACAAGTACAACACATTGTTTCTTGTGCATGACATGGCGACATACTTTCAAAACCCACAAGGGTCTGTCTATTGTGCTAGCGGTGAGTTTTTCATCTTTACTTTTCTTTGTAGTGCAACGCTGGCCATACTGGCCAAAGGCTTAATGGTGTATGTTTGTCACTAGGTTTTATATTGATAATGACGGGGTTCACGACCAATTGGATCTTCTGGCTATAGTGCAGCTAGCCTTACGAAAGTTTGCTTCTACCAAGAACCTACAGGCGGGTGTAATTGGTCAGTGTAGAGGAGAATACCGTTCCTATCTATGCATGCTCTTCCTTATCTACAATCAATATAGGGAGAAGGGTTGGCTAGATAAGGAGTGGAAAGAACCCTTCAAAAAAGTCATAGTTGAAGAGGTCTTGGTTGAACTTCCGCTATTCCCATTACCGTATAGACCTTGTGGGTTAAAAGGCAGGCACCACATGCTCAAGTGTTTTTGTAATCTTTCCATTCTCTATAGTGCTATGCTAAGTGCATTTTGTGAAAATATTTTCAAGGGCAAAGAAGCCTCGTGAGATGACGATCATAACTGCCAAGAGGCAGGGGGCAAACATCTACTTCAAATATGGTGAAGTAGCAATGAGCCAGAGCTAGTTAGAATGAGGGACCCCAAATTCCTTGCTCATGAAAGTTCAAAAGGGAAGGCTTATGGATCTATTCATGGCTCCAAATCCAAGAATCTTTTCTACTGAGATGTTTTCCTTGGTCAACTCCTTCTCTAGGAAGGTGAGCCATTTTTGCACACACGTGTAGGGCGTGTGGGTGGTCATTGAAATCAATGACTAGCTATTTGTGGATCTGTTCGGCATCCCTACCGATGGTGCCTCCATAGTGTCAAAGGAAAAGTAGGAGTTGACTCTTCAGAAGTAGCATATCAAGGAGTGGTTGAGGCTCACCAAGGAGCAAAAAGGGTTGCCCATGGAAAAGCTAAACGATGGCCTCATAATGGGTCTTTACCCAGTTTTTCGTGCCCACGCATTCCCTCAACTGCTCATCCAAGGGAAGGTCCTGAGGCTTGGGCAGGCCTGGGTAATGTGGGAGGTTATGAAAGAAGGGGCCCATTATGATTGGGCCAATTTCCTATGTAGTGGCTTGCAGGCTGAGATTTTTGGGTTCTATGATCAAATGGAGTCCTGGTCTAACATACACTATGCCTTCCACATAGGTTGTCTAAAACACTTCATGGAGTTCTTGGTGGTCAAGGTGGATGGATTCTTGTCCATGCGAGATTGCAATCAGATTCCCAAGCCATGGATTCGATAGGTCCTCTAGACCATGCAAGCCTAGGATCCCCCAAAAATGGTTAGGGAGTCGTTGTCTGTAACTCTTAAAAGTTTGGCAGTTCGCAATGTTCATGGCCAGGACAGCATAGGAGAGATGCCCCCTATCATAATCAGTAGCATGACATGGGATGAACATCTCATAGCTAAGACCATGCCCAAGGAGTTGTGAAGGAAGAGGCCTTGATCGACCAGGGAAACCCCTTATGAAGAGGAGGGACGAAGACTATGGCTCAAGCTACATAGGATGCAACCCCCCATTGGTAAGTGTTTTTGTGTAATGCTTACTTTGCTATAGTTTGCTACGCTAGGTGGTGCGGCATAGCGTAGCACCTATTTTGAACCAACTTGTTTTGAATCGACGCAAACATGCCTTTTTTGCTTAGCATAGGAAGAAGAAGATGAAGAAGAAGGCAATGAGGAAGTGTCAGCCCTTAGGATGGGGGCAACAAATAAAGATGTAGAGGCCCTAGTCTTAGACGAAAGGGCCCTGGTTAAGAATAAGGGAGCTTCTATCTCTAGGGAAGGGGCTCTTGTCATTAGGGAGCCTCTTCCTACCAACAAAGAGGTGTCATCCTTGAATAAAAATAAATCTAGTCTCCTAAAAGGAAAGGCACCAGCACATGAGGAAGGGACTTGCATGGATTTGATAGGGCCCTCCACTAAGGCTACCATGATCATGTTTCCTCAGTAAGAAGAAAGACCATAGTTGGGCACTGGTGAGTCAACGAGATGTCTACCTCATCATAGTCCATTTTGGCTATTGTTGACATGATTAATTGTGTGACAGGTGTTACTGCTGATGCTATGGGACCTTCTCAGATTTGTAAAGAGTCATGGGCCAAGGTCCTTGACAAGTTTACATTTGTGTAGGGACTCGTTCACGACATGATCAGACGGCTTCAGCAAGTAGACCCTGGTGCGGGTAAGTGGTAGTATTAAATGTTCTTATGTTGTTTTGCTAAAAACTTTTGAGTTCATTGATTTTGCTATGTTGACACTATTGCTACGCTCTTTATGTTAACATAGCCTATTGGCTCAAATGGAACGTGACATGACCCATGAAAGTTGGCGTTGTGCCTACACTCTCACCAGACATGACCCAGGTGCCTCATCGCATGTTCGATGAGGCTCACAAGTGCATCTTGCACTTGGAATGCTCTCTATGGGAATGTAGGTGTGCCAATGAGGACCTGTGGAAATGGACCCATAGGACTGAGCAAAGAGAAGCTGAACTAGCCACCGGGGTGGAGAATCTCAGGTCTAGGGCTGACTTCCTCATAAACCATAACCCTGACCCTATCGATTGTAAGAGGGCTATGGATGACTACGCTAGGTTTTGGACTGTCATTCACCAGAATGTTGAGTCCACCTACGAGATAGTCGAACAAAAAATGTAGATGGGCTTGCTAGCCCAGAAGTGTCAGGATATGAAAGATATCAATGCCAAAGTCTTATAATGGAGACGAATCCAGAGAAACCACAAACATACATACAAGCTAGAGAATGACACCCATCGAAGACTATACAAAGATGCTATTGTGGAGGCATTCATGTATGAAGAATTTGTGAATGTCATCAGCACTTCTAAAGCCTATGATAAGTTCAAAAAGCAGGTGAAGGTCATGGAATCTCCTGACTTGAAAGTGGACCTTCCTACAGGAGAGATTGCAATTGCCTCCCTTTCCCTGGAAACTCTAAGATGGACGACCGTGGAAAGGGAGAAAGCTACCACTACGAATGCTGAACCTAGCAACAGACATTGGATGGACATTACAATGGAGGAGATTTTTCATCACCTCAGGCTTGTTCTAGATCAAATACCTCTTGAGACTAACACAGGCTCCTCTCAGGTTAGTTGCTTTAATGGGTAGATGCTCATGCTATGTTACAGCTCACATTTGTTGTGGTTATTGCCCTAGCTAACCACTTCATTCTTGCGATGTAGGATCCAAATGTGGGTGCAAGACCCATTGAGGGAGGAAATGAAGAATTGGCAGAAGGCAATGCAGGGGCGGATGATGCACAAGCAAATGAAGCGAAGGAAGGTGGCAAAGGCGACGCAAATGGAGACACCCCATCATAGCATGGGATTTTTTTTAAAAAGTAAATGTTGCAAACATTGCCAATAGGCAAAAATTTTGAATGAAATGAAGACTTCAGAAAAGAAATCGATTTTATGTTAACTTGTGTATTATGTAAAGTCTTTGTGCTCTCGTATGCTAGTTTTAGGCCATCTCGGGCCATTGCCAGTTTTTGGCCATTTTGGGCCATTGTGAAATGTGTCAAAGAGAAAAGCAAAGGTGCTAGTTTTAGGCTACTTTAGGTCACTGCATAAAAGAGATAATACATTAATGAAGAAAACAATGGTGATGATAGTTTTAGGCCATTTCTGGCCATTAGAATAGCACGCCAGAAGGATGGCATACTAACAAGGCAAGAAAATGATGAATCTACAACTGATGGAAACTTGGCAAGAAATAGTAGGGTTGCTATGCTATGCGTAGCTACTTCTTGACCCATCGTGGGTTGATCGGAACATAAGGCCAAGGTGTTTCTCTAGGGCACTTGTTCACATCGTTGTCCTCCACTTGGAAGGACAACTCGACCCATGCGTTTTTGATTTAGAAGTTAACTCGCTGAGCCGATCCTTCTGTTGAATGATTAATGCATGCATGAATAGGTGCTTCATTCTTAGAGGTTGTAACTTGTTAGCCCTGTTCCATGTTTACGTTGTTGATTGCTTGTGTTGCCACTTCATCACCACGGATCACCACCTCCCTACTTGCATATGATAAGTGGATTTCCTAGTGTATAGGTGAGGAGACAACCCTAAGCTGTGCTAACCATGACCTTCCCAAGATCAGGTTAAACCTAGAAATTTCTTTAACTATGATGAACGTTGTGTCTATGGGGAACTGGTTCCTGGCTATGAAGTTTACGTGCACTGTGCCTTTCACCAGGATGTGTGCCTTGTTGAAGGACCTCAGACACGATGTTGTCGTTGGTTTGATCTGGTTGACCAATCCCAACTTATCCACAATAGGGAAGGAAATGATGTTCATGGTGGCCCTATCATTAACGTGTATCCTTTGGATCCCCTTTGGGATCTTCCCTAATGGCGTCATTATCGAAAGTTAATTGGGATGGTGCGAGCTCTGCGGGTAGAGAGGGAAGCATTACCGAGTGGATCACTTCCTCTTTTGCTGGTATGTTTTCGTCAATCGAAATCACCATTAATATGTGGATTAGCACTTCTCGATGGGGTGTAAATGTCATGATTAGGTCATACAAGCTTGGTGTAGCATTTTTCTGCTTTATAGCTTGCTTGACCTGGGTGAGGGCATCCAGAAGGCCTTGGCCACCCGCTTGTGTGACACTTTCCTCCTCTTCGATTCGTCCCAAAGATGAATCTCCCAAGGAGATGTAGCCTTGAATCTGGGTCCAGATCCCTATCAGCTGGGTGGTACAGGCTACATAATCATGTCGAGCTTCATCTTTGGTGACAAAGGTGCAGATGCAAGTGGTGAGGGCATAGGCTTGGGGATACCCTTGATGGTACTTCCCTTCGATGTCTCGCTTGACCAGTAAGCTTCTTTCCTTGTGGGGAGAGGAGGTTGTTCAATTCTAGTGTGTGAGATAGGGGTTTTCGAAGATGTCATACCTCTGATGACGAATGGTGCTAGAGGTGTTAACTGACAGGACTGCATGGCCTTGCCGATAGGTGGTGCAAAGGTGGATGTCCATGGTGGGACTTTCAGGATGAAGGGTGGCTATGAGCTTGGACCAACCGTTGGTGGTGCTGGTGCACTACGTTGAGGCACACAGATCACAAATGGCTAGAAGGATGGCCTAGGATCGTTGTCAATGTTGATGGCATTGATGACATAACTGAAATTATTGGTGTTAAGGGGATCTATGTAGAAATACATAGATTTATTTTTAGGGAATACGGGGTTACTTTCATCCAGCACCAACTTCCCCAAATCGATTAATCTTTGAATGTCATCCTATAATGACAGACACTAATTCGTGGTGTGACCACATAGTTGGTGGTAGTCACAAAACCTGTCTAGCCTGAAACCCCTAGGGACTGGAGGCTTATTGGGCAGGGCCAAAGAGGGATTCCTAAGGAGCTCGCAGTAGCATTGATGTCTTGCATTTTCTTCTTTCGACATTTGCTTGTGTTGGATGTACCCTACTGCCAACAGTTGCTTTAGGAGTTTTGAAGGTTTGAGAGGCAGTGGGATGTATTTAGACCGATATTTGCACTCAAAGTTGGGTTTGGTGTATGCAGATGTCTCAAGCATAGGTGTAGCAGTTTGTAGTGCTTGGCCCAGTTTGGGTGCAGTGTTAGCCTCAGGTATGACCGGTTTCTTGTTATTCTTGCTATTGCTACTGCTAGGTTTTTGGCTTGGCCTTAGTTGCCACAGTGGACACTATGGTTGTTGGGGCCTTACCTTTGTCCTTCTTTGCAAAGGTGCTCTTGTAAGCGATGTAGGCCAGGTCTTTGCTTGCCTCGGCCATGTCCTGTATGCTCTTGGTTTGAGCAAAAGCTTGATTGAGAGACTAAGGAGCGAGATAGTATAGTTTGGACTTGATGAATTCATTTACTACACCCTTAAAGATAGCCAGCAAGTGAGCCTCCGCAATCGGCTCACAGATTTCGTTAAGGGTTGCGCTCCAATGTTGAATGAATTTTTGGACTGGTTCTAGCACGTCTTGTTTCACACTCATCAAATGATCTAGTGTGGTTTCTGGCTTCAAGTTGTACTTGAAGCATGTCATGAACTGGATCGGGAGCTCTTCAATAGATGAAATGGATAAGCATGGAAACATGCGGTACCAATCTAGGACTTCCCTGGCTAGGGACATGGTGGAAACATGGATGATTGTATGTAGCCATTGTTGCAATAGTAAAGACTCAGATCTAAAGGTGACAAGATGCGCATTGGGATCTCCCTCCCCATCGTACTTCGTGAAGTGCAAGAGAGACATCCAGGGGGTAACATTAAAGTAGGGATTGCAGGGTTGATGGGGTCATCCTGATAAAAGTCCATGACTTCTACCATGTTAGACCCAACAGCTTTAAGGCATTTTACTTCCTCAGTGAGGGTTTGGATGAGCTCAAACTCTTGGTCCAGACCCGACGATGTTGTGGATGGTTGAGGGACTACAGTGGTAGCTCCCACACATGGCATGGTGGTAGTGGTAGGCTAAATCATCAACAGTGTCGTTGGGGCCACCCCTGCTAAAGGTGCTTCTTGTGTTGTCCACCATCTAGTGGGTGGTACTATCAGAGCAGTAATAGCAGGTTGTGCCACCGGATAGACCTTTTGGATCACCGGTAGGGTAGACCATGGCCATGTGCTAGGATGTACCATTTGTGGGGTTGTGTAGGTTTGAGGAAGAACATAGTGAGACATTTGTGATGGTTGTAGAACAGACGAAGAAGGGAACGAGGTCCACCATGTGGACGGGCCGGGGCCTACCAGAGTGGGTGGAATAGATGCATACGTAGGAATTGGCATGGAAGTTATGTGTAGTTGTGAAGTAGGTACAGTGTGAACATGCAGTAGTGTATCCATGATAGGGATATTACGAGCTATAGGTATGTGCTGATAAACAGTTTGTAGGGGCACAGTTGCTGCGAACGAATTAGAGCAATAAGGGCAATGATATGCCAAGAATGTGGCATGCCAACCCATTGTCATTGCCGTTGTAGGCTGCTGAAGCATAGGCATGATGGCAAAGGGAGCAGTGACAGACAACCGGTTGGCCCAGAAGGACTAGGTAGGGGTGGACAGGAACAAGGTTGGTTTGACCTCCCTTGTCATATTGGGAATCAAGTTCCTTCTATCCGTCTTGAAAGGCATCGTCCTATTTGGACGTGGTTTCCTTTTGATCCCTATGCCTAGCCAACTGGATTAATTAATCTAGCATCCTTTGATATGCTTGTGTTAAATATAATGAAACGCTAGGAGTGGGAACGAATTCCTTCCCGTTGCAGTAGATGAACTCGAAGCTACATTTTTATTCAAGTTCATGTAAATTCAAGGGAAAATTAGCTTGCACCTTCACACAAAGGAAACTGTAACGCTCGTGTTTCTGGGCTAGTCCCTCAGGTCCTCATTTTTGGATTCTAGGAGATCGACATGCTTCCAATGTTGGATTTAGTGGTTGTTCAGCACTAGTAGTGCCTTGAACCATGATGGGAACTTCAACGTTAAAGGGGACTTCTACATTGAAGGCATTAGCAGTAGTAGTTGAAAAAGCCATTGTTAAGGAGGTAATTATGAAAAAATAAAGTGTAAAAGCTATGTCAAAGAGTGTAAACAAACAAGAAAATTGGAAGAAACAGTGAAGAAAAATCTTTATGTCTTGCTGGATTCCATAGGAACTATCGAGGCAACCGATCTGCACCACACAAGGCATAAACAACCACAATAGGGTATCATGTTTACGTCTGTGTGAGCTAAGGTGCAGAGTACATGCAAGACTACTGTAAAAAGGGAAGGTGAGTTAACTGGCCATTGGAGGCTTTATGTCTCGTAGGGCTTTCGAGGAATCATCGAGGCAACGGATCTACACCGCACACTACGTAAACAACCACAGATGGGTGTTGAGTCTACGCTAATGCGTATCGGGGTGTAGAAGGCTTACAATACTACCATAAGATAAGAACATAACAAGAAGGCTTTGTGTCTTGCAGGATCCCCTAAGGATTGTCGATGCAACTGGTATGTACCACACAAGATGGGGTATATAACACATGCAAGAAAACCATCAGACGGGCAAGCTAACTAGCGATTGAAAAGGCTTTGCATCTCATAGGATTCCCGAAGGACCATTGAAGTGACCAATCTATACCACATGAGATGGGGTACAAGACTCATGCAGGATAATCATAAAAGAGCTAGTTAGCTGGCTATCAGAGGCCTTGTGTTCTGTAGGGCTCCCGAGGAACCGTCGAGGCGACCAATCTGCATCACACAAAGTGCAAACAACCACAAGAGGGTGTCGTGTTTATGCTTATGTGTATCAAGGTGCATAAGGCTCACAAAACTACCATGACACATGAAAAAGGCACCAAAGGGCCCTCCTTCTAGCGCCAAAAAACTGTAGCAATCGAAAATGTCGGCAGCTGGAAAACACCGAGGGGTCGATGGGTGCGATAGTTTCGACCTCATACCTGCAGGAGGGCCATGCTGGGTGTGTGCGGATACGGGGCATCTTGAATCGTCTGGTCGATCAAACAGGGACTTATGTCAACATCAATATATCCTTTTGCAATGTGTACCTTTGAGATGGAATGGAAATGTGAAATGGAAATGCGAAATAATGCTTGAAAGTAAATAAAGTAGAAAATGCGACAACAATGCAAAGTAATGCTTGAAAGTGAATAAAATAGAAAAAGTAATGCAAACGGGATAGCAGGAAAGAAATAAAGTAAAGTGTAGTTAGAAACATACACCACTCCAAAGCTACATACTTGCTCTGTTAGGATGGATAGAGTCGACTGCACAGCGTGATGAAGTGCAGAGATCCTGAGAGTAACCAAGATGTGCAAAGTAAAATAGAATACGCTTGGGCGTAGACTTAGGTGTTGGTAATGCAAGAATTCTACCAAGGTGGTAGAAGAAGGGTGGAACAAAGTGTCATCTAAAAATGCTAATTGTTTGCAGTGTCAAACAAAGAGCTAACAATGCTTGATGTTACAATGCTAGAGAGGAGAGAAGTTCTTAGAATTCAAAAAATTTCTCACCCCTTGAATGTTGTTCTTTTAAAATGTCAACCATATTTTTTTTAAATGCTATCTGCCGAGGTATTTATAGGACTAGAGGGCACGCATTGACTTACTAGTGCCACTCACGCCATGTATGACTGTTGGACCTACAAGACCATTGTAATGCAAACTTTTCATGCAATAACTACGAGCCTGCCATGCCGTAATTGCACCATCATCATCTAGAAACATGCGCCAACGGTCCAATTAGGTGAAGTGCATTGATTTCATGCAACTACCTACATGCCTTGCTGTGCTTTGTAGCGTAACATCCTTGGCATGGCATAGCACCTTGTTGTGCATTCTGCTACATGTTGTATGCTTGCTACGCTATGCTACGCTATGTAGCGTAGCATAGCAATTAGCCTTAGTCGCAAAAGTTTTGCCGATTTGAAAACTTTGTCTTCTGTGATGCAATTCTTGTGAACTTCGCTGATTGTGCCCATCGAGCTACCTTTTGTCCCTTCTGTAGGATTGCTACGCCTCACTGTGCCATGTAGCTCAGCGTAGCGTAGCAGTAGACATGGTCCGCTGCTTCTTGACGAAAAGGGACATAATTGTAGAACTTGAAATTGGGTGAGGGGAATGGTGGTGAAGCTGTTGCCATGCTATGCTCTGTAGCATAGCATAGCGTAGCACTTTGTTTTGCCATTATCTTTTGAAGTTTTCTATGCTATGAGGCATAGCATAGCAGACTTTGTGACTTAGAAAACTTGTCAAACTATTTTTTGCGCATCCAGAATGTTGCTGCCAATTTCACACACCGCTTCTGAGTAGGTTGTGGGCTGGTCAAGCTACTTTGGTGGATAGGTAGGATGAAACAGAACCTGTCCATGCTCAAAGTAGGAAATATGCCAAACTGGTTGGCCTAAACTTAGAACATTCTCCTCCTAATGAACTATCGTAGTGCTGCGTGGACTGCAAGAGCTTGGTGAAGCAAGGATGACCCCATATTTTTTAGGGTGTTTCAATGCTAGCCATTATTCTGTTTATTCTGCTTTGCATTCAATTTACATTTTTCTTGCAATATAGTTTTGTGTACATTTCTGTTTACATTTAGTGTGCTCTATTTACATTTTCTGACTACATTTTGTGCACTCTGTTTACATTTAAAACATTAGTTACGATAACCCCAACACAAGCCATAGTTTACGCTCAGGGAAGTCCTTGGTTGATTTGCATGCAGACCATCCAAGGCACTCTACCTTCATTTTCTTTTCCAGGTTGCCCTTGGGCGAAGGCAAGGTCAACTGTGTCTACCCGATGATCTTTCAGTGTTTTTTTTCCCTTCCAACCTTACACCAACAATTTAGGTGAGTACAGTTGGTTTATGATGTATGTGTTTTAATATTTCCTAAAAGATATATTGTTAATATCATTATAGTGATTGTGTATGATATAACTAATCTAGATAACTAGCATCATCCCCGACAATGGTGCCAATGATGAGTAGTGAGGTACCCCTACACCCAACCATACAAATCACAAGCATTCACACATGATCAAGTCAAATTCTATGGATGGGACTAGTTGTGGCATCTAGATCATTAGGCTTTTATCGCAGTTTTCCATCTTTCCACTTGGACTAGTGGTAGCTTTGTCATGTATGGTTTAGTCCAAAGTGAGGCATATGATGTTGTCTAATTCTACTTTGCTGCTAATGACAATAAAGAGATAAATTAACTAAACTAATGAGCAAAAGAAAACAAAATATAAACTAGGCTATGTGTGATGAGTATCTACCCTTAATCATCTGCATATGTCTTGGACTTCATGAGACTACTTTTGGGATTGCCAAGTGTACATCACTAGGTGTGTCAAACAATACACCGCTGGATTACCAAGTACTTATAGTTAAACATTTATGATTAAGGCATACACATTCTACTTAATGATAGGAATAGTAAATAATAATAAATGGAATTGTTCACTAAAGGAAATAGTAAATAATTAACAATTAAAAGCAATAATAATCTAAGTCCTTTATCATCCGACTAGTGTTGGAGGATATAGTAAATAATTAACAATTAAAAGTAATGATAATCTAATGTTGGATGTCCAATTATCATTATCATATCATCTGTGTTGCTGTATGGAGTCCTATTGCATTGTGCCTCAAAGTCAAGGATCTAAATATTAGTTACCTTCTTTCCTTATACTCTTTATTTCTCTTTCTTGTTACCCTGGTAGTGTTGATGTGCTTCTTGTGAGAAGGCATCATCTTTGAGCTTGTGGGGACCTAGCTAGGTTGAGTGGTGTGTGCAGCATCACAACATTCTAAAGCATAGCTTAATTTGTAAAGGTTGTGGGATCCTAGAAACCACATTCTAAGATTTTTGGGACCTTGTAGGGTTAAGTGGAATTATGGAAACAAATTACTCTAAAGTAGAGCTTAGGGCTATAAAGGATGTGGTACCGTTCAAACCATATTTTGAAAGAAACAAAGTTTGGAGGTGTGCAAGTGATCTACCCTCTGATTGTGAAGTAACTAAGATGGGGAACCATGTAAAATTGATGTGTGCTTTGTGCTAAAGAATTTTTTATTTGGGAAACTTATTTGTTCCCTCCCCTCCTTTTTAAGTTCAAAAATCATCAAAAGTAACACATCTCACTCAATGGAAAAACCAAATTAAATTTGGCCTTGGTAAATGAAGGTTTCACCTCCAAAGAAAAGGAAAAATTAAGAAAATTTCTAGGAACCTTATAGACCAATGAAGATCAAAATAAAAACCAATGGCTCCAAACAAGAAATGGGAGAGGCCTAATGGCCAAATAAACCTTAGGTGAGGTGTTGATTCCTTAAAAACATTACCATGTGACCAACACTCTGAAGCATAAAGCACAAAGAACACATCAACTATCCAATATATCATTGTCATGCTATAACCATGATTTCAACATTGAAAATTCATTATTAATCTATGTGACTATTTCCTTGTAATGAAATATAACCTTCAACCTATATCATCTCATTGTAATCTTATCTCATCATCACAAGAACTCTTTGACATGGTTCAACACTACAAAATCAAGTGTAGAGAGGAAAAATTGGTGATGGACTTGCAATGGTGTTTTGTATTATTTTTTGATGTCTCTTAGGTCAATCCTCCAAACATCAAAAAATAAGGGCCAATGAAACACCACCAAGAAATCTCATGTTGCAACTTGTAAACCTCATCATTAAACTTAAGGCTAAATATTTATAGTAAAATGTGAAGATTATAACCCATGAGATGCAATTTCACATACTTAACTTTTTGGGTTGAAAAATGCCTCACAAGTTATCATAGCCTCACTTCCCAAGTGAAAAAAGTCATACCATGTCTATATTTGGACTTGGGAAGGTTAAAAATGCCTTTTGAACTACCAAAATTGGCATTTTCATGGGTTTTTTTGGGGGTATAGCCTTAACTATGCTATAACCACCTACCCCCAACATTGGTAGTATTGGACTTTCATTTTCCTAGTAATGGCTAGCATAGTTGCCATAATTACCAATGGTATTCCACAAGGCTAGTGTACGAGTTGTTGGGTTTCCATTTTTTTCATGAAGCGAATGTTGGAATGGTTGGGGTTTTTACTTTCCAGCCATGGTTAGCATAGTTACTATGATCTCAGTAGTTTTTCCATAGCCAATGTTGTCACTATAATTCTCAGCATAGATGCTTCAAAGATAGCATAGTACCAAAAGTCTATTTGCTATTTTTAGTATTTGGTGTGGTTTTGATGGCCTTAGATGCATCAAAACTTACCATGAATGGAAACTATGCTGGAGTTGAAAGCCTACCACACCTACAAATGATTTCAATCTATTAACAATCATGGCAAAAAAATTTTAGCAACAAATTGAACACCAAAAATTTATTTAAATCATATTCCAATACCTTGAAAGGAATTTTTTGGAATATTGGCAATTGGCTAAGCATTGAAGAATCTCAGTGCATTACCTAGTAGCACAAAGTCAAGCATGTTTCTACCATTTTTTAACTAACGTGGTAAATCTAAGCCCAAGAACCATTGAGGAGTTTCAGAAGTTGGAGCTTGGAACCACATGAATCATTCAGCCAATTGTAGAACACAACCTATCAATTTCAATAGACTTCAGGCACCATTCAAGCAATTCCTTATGCATCTAGGCATACAATTATACATCTTGGAACTCTGCTCTTACAACATTTTTATTATTTTAATAAAAATTAGTAGTTCATTCATTCATGCAATTTTATTTCAAATTATAATTTTATGCTTTCTCTTAGATTAGATTTTCATTTTTCATTTAATTCGTTTGCATCATTTATAATTTCTAAGTCCCTAGATGATTGACAATACTGTCCATGATGCTTCAGATCCTATTTCTAGAAGTCCTTAGGATCTAAAGTTAAACTATTTCACCTGGAATTTTTGATTTTCTAGTGACTAAATTTCTTAGGCATTACAGTAACACCTCACTATTTTTGGGTTATTCCTTACCTCACTATCTCAAAATGTCAAAGTAGTTTATTTCATTTTTTTCATAAGTGGAGGTGGCACTATGAAAAAGTGGATAGAGTACTTGTTAGAAGGCACATCCTCACTTATAGGAATTTAAGTCAACATCTTGACTAAAGCTTCATGATGAGTGAGAGAGTTCATGACCAATTCATACAAGATAAAAGAGGTGTTCTTTTATTTCAAGGAGATATTGACTTGTTCCATGGTAGTGAGGAAGTCCTTGTCATTGGTAGATGATTTTTCTATTTTACTAGCTTTTACTTCTTTCATTTTACCTAGGATCTTGACCTCATGTTTCAACATGTGTTGCTTTGATCTCTTGCATTTCTCTTATTTGTGATTATTTTCCTTAGATTAATTAGTTGATATAGTTTGAGCATTAGAGCTCATAAGCATGGCTAAAATTGGAGTAGGCTTTGATGGACCTACCAACTTCCAAACAATTGATTGGTTAGTTTCCTTAGCCTTAGGCTTAGGAAATGATGGTTTTTGCTACTCTAATGGTGAATTTTTGTTATTAGATTAAGAGGATGTTGATGCATTGGCCACTATAGAAGAATGTTGATCAACATAGGCTATAGGCTTATTGGTGGAGGGAGAAGGGACTTTGATGATGAAAGGTTCTTTAGGAGATGTAGGTGGTGGTACCCTTATAATGAAGGAAGTTCTTGAACTTTTGGAAGTTTAAGCCTAGTCATTACGTGTGGGTACCGTAACTACAACTAGCTCCCTAGTAGGTTTAGGCTTGTTGGGAATGTTGAATGTAATTATTGTGAATGGATCATTACTATCCCTGTACACTTGCATGAGCTAGTTCTAATACCTAGCATGGTTGGGTTGGATGGATCTAAGACCAATTCTTCACTATCAACCATCTTTTAAGGCTAAGTAAAAATTAGTATCATGGCTAGGGAATTGATGATAGTGGAAAAATTGATCTACCTTAAAGTACTTGGGCATCGATGGATCATCTATTATGACTATGATGGGATCCTTAGTAATCTCACATAGATGATTGTGTTGCCTATGACCATTCTATGATAGTTTCTTATATTATATATGACTACTTTTGAGCAACTAATTAAGAATCTTTGATGGTTTTATTTGTTATTTAGCATACTTGGACCATTGTTTTCATTCAAAGTTAGATATTGATAGATTGGAGGTTGTAGGAGCAACAAAAGTTTATCATTGAGTAGTAGAGGTATAAGCTTTAGGCTATGATGTCGTTGGTTCCTCTATCATTTTTTGATCTGTAACCACTATGGCTATGGCTATATGGGGTGTTTTTTCCTTATCTTTATCCCTCTTATTATGTTGGTTCTTATATGTTATATAAGTAGGATCAATACTAGTTTTTGCTACATCCTCTATGTTTTTGATTTGGAAAAAGGCCTGACTATGTGACTAGTGATCTAAATAGTAAAGGTTAGACTTAATGAAATTGTTAACCACCCCTTGAAGATGGCCAAAATATGTATTTCAAAAATGGATTCAAGGATTTTGTTAAGGGTAGCATTTCATCTTCGTATGAACTTTTGGACAAGTTCAAGAAGTCCCTATTCTACTTTTATGAGCTTATCTAACATTGTATTAGGATTGAAGTTATAGCTGAAACAATTAACAAATTACATGATCAAGTCACCTAGGAAGGAAATGAAGCCTCTAGATAATGTACAGTACTAATATAAGGCTTTTCTAGTTAAAGACATGGGAAAGATGCACAATACAATATGTGGCCAAGTTTGTAATAATAGACACTCAGAGCTAAAAAATAATGAGATGAGCCTTGGGATTACCTTCACCACTATACTTAGTAAAGTAAGGGACTAGGATGCTCGTAGGAAGAATTATCTATGGGATGGTTGAACTTATGGGATTATCTTGGTAAATGTCAATGATTTTTACCATCAGACTGAACTAACCTCAAGCTTTTTCATCTTCTTATTAAGGATTTGGATCAATTGGAAGGCTTGATCTAGGCCTTGAGACACTCCTAGAGGCTATGTTGTGGGCTATAATGATGGCTAGATATATGGTTGAAGAGTTTGAGGTTGTGAAAAAACCAATGGTATGGACTGGAGGGGTCATGTAGTTACCATTAAAGGGAGATTAAACATGGAGGATAAGGTTCGTATTGAGACTTGAAAAATGAAGGGAATGAAGGGGTTAGAAAACGTTTGTGAGACTTGGGGTTTCAAAGAAGGTCCACTGAGACAAGAAAAGGAGTTGAGATGGAAGAGACCACTACTAGTGGTCACACAAAGTGAGGCTAGATCGAAAAATGTACTGATATGAATAAAGAGGTGAATTAGAAAGCTAGTTAAAAGGCATGACCTAAGGATTTTGTCTATAGTACCTGAATTGTTACTAGCATGGAATACAATGGGTTATTTATGAATAAGTCAAGGTTGAACTATTGCAAGGATTTCTAAAATTAAGCAACATTCTCATAGTAACCCAAAAATCCATCTTAATGCTCTTGATCTGGTTCTAAACTAGCTTCTTTGCTTGTTGCAACCTCATCATCAACATCCACCAATTGGGCTAACATGTTGACATAGACTTATGAAATCTTAATGTTATCATATGGGAAAGGAACATATTCCTTCCTATTCTTATGAATAATTTCAAATTCATGCCTAAAATCTAACTCCTTGCATCGGATACGTAGACTAGCTGGGATTTTTACACAAAATAAGTTGTAATATTCATTAGTAATATTGATGTATGTAGGTTGCATCCTAAATTTTGAAGGGACTACCTACATTTCATTACAGCTAGATCTTTAGGATCATATATATGAGCATATTCCTAGTTACAAACCAAATTGATGATTGTATGTGTAGAATGGTTAATATGAAAGGCATAAACTATATAGGACCAAGTAATTGGGCGAATGTGGCAAAGGTCTTAATGTCTTAAATAACTTGTAGTAATAGCTTATTTGAGTAGCTTATTTGAGATGGAGCTTATTTAAGATGTAACTTATTTGATAATAGCTTATTTGATAGCTTGTTTGAGACATGGCATACATGAGATGTAGAGTAAATGAAAAATAAAGCCAAAGTATAAGTGTAGAAATAGGGAAAATGAAGTGAACTACAATTGTAAAAATAGTTATTATTATTATTTATTTTTTATGTGTAAAAAGGTCAACAATACACAACATATTTATCATAGTATATTTGGGATAACAATGGAAAGAATGAAAAATAGCTACACAGTAAATAAGAGAAAGAAAACTATAAACTATAAATGTTGTAAATAGGAAAAGTACAGTGCATTACAACTATGAAAATAATTTTTTGTAACTCTAAAAATGGAAACATGTTGTAATGTTTTTACCATAGCATTTTTGAACCAACATTGGGATCATTGAGAAAATAAGAGTAGATTATGAGATTCCAATAGTCTAATGCCCAACATATTTGCAAGTTTTGATTGCACCAAAGATTTTATGGCTGAGAGAAAAAACTATTAGAGAAAAAAACAAAAATAATACCTTGAAACATAAAAATGTTGGGATTGTAGGAAACTTAAAGAACTCTTACTTTGCTAAATACATTGCTACATAGAGACAAGAATAGGCAAAGAGTATTTGCACACATATTTGAGTGAAGAAATCAAGCAAAGGTCCTCCTTCTAGCATAAGAAAACTATAACGACTTAAAAATTTTGGCACTAAAAACTAAAGATCTCAATGATAAAGAGGTTTACCTCAAGATCCATAGGCCTTGAAAAGGATCTGAGGTGCCTTAATCATTCTTGACAATCATATAAGGATTTATGAGGATTTGTTACTGAATGAAACAAGTGAAAAAAAATGAGTAAAATAGGCAAACAAAAGATCCAACACTGGATTTGAGAACTATGAGAGATAGAAATAATGTGATCAAAACAAAAATGAAAAATTTATATTGAATGTTGTAAAAAATTATGAAACAAAGACTTAGAGAGTATAGATCAACTAGCTTTTAAAGGACTAAGAATACAAATATTTCAAAGATCTCTCTAAAACTATTATTCAAGATCAAGTGTATGTTGGTAGGGTGTGTTCTACACTTTCTTGCACATGTCTATCTTGGTCAATCTGCTCTTAAAATAAATGCTACAATGACATCCATCAATTCTCCATTACCAACACTAGATGAAGGCTACAGAAGATTGCAAAATTCTTTCTATTCTAACTTGTCAAAAAAGAAATCTCCAAAAGGTTTTTGCTCTCAAAAATCTATATACTAAAAAAACTTTTCTTTACCCCAAAAAAAGCCCTTAAAATGATGTTAATTTTTACTTAAATAGGCCATAATTTATTGTTTCTTCATTAATTAGGCTTCAAAAAGTTTCCTAGATAGTTACATGGCATTTTGAGTATTTTATGAAGAAAAACTACAATGTTTTTATAACCATTGTTTTTAAGCTTTTTGTCCATAATTAGTAGCATTTTCAAACTTTTAAGCTTAATTATGTTGGTGTAATGAAATTCACCACATTTTCAACAATTTTTTGTGAATTACACTTTACATATTTAAAAATACCCTAGGATTTTATCAAAATAAGGTCACATGGTAATTTTTTTGAAGAGAAATCAAGGCATTTGTTTTTGCTCTAGAATCAAATAAAAGTTACAATTAAAGTCTAGCTACCAAGCTTCTCTATTTACAATTGAAATTTTCTTTGAGTTGTTTCACTTATCCTAGGACTCATTCTCTAAATGATGTTTTTTTAGACACCAAACACATTAAAGATTCTGATATTCAACACAATAACTAGTAATTCATAACAATTTGCAACAAAGATACTAAGACTACTAAATAAGAGAAGACTACCCCAACCACTGTAAGTGTCTCTTATTTTTCTGAGGTACAAACTAATGGTTCCTACACTGCTTCTTCATTTTCTCAACTGACTAGACCTTAAAGGAGTAAGAATTAATATACTAAAATACCCATGAGGTATTATTTACTTTTGAACAATCTCCTTAGGGATGATCATCTTAAGAAGAAGTAGCTCTTTGATCAAGTGAGAAAATTCTTTCATCACATATAACTGAGTGCTACTATTATCATTAGGCCACTAGACATGATATAGATAACTACTGGAATCTGAAAGATGATGTAGAAGATCGTATTAATAAGAGCAAGATAGCAGTGGAAAGTGATCCATTAATAATGCATCTAGAAAATCAGCAACTGGAGGTCGATTAGAATCCCTTGAAGGGATAGGTTTAACCTTGAAGCTTGAACATAAATCTAGTAAGTCTCCATCAAAAGAGCCTTATATTGTTTGTTGATCTAACTATAATTAATCCAAGCTATCCTCATTGTGACCTTAGAAACCTTATGCGATCCATTGGTCTAACTACACTCCATCATCTAAGCCAAAGCACTCATCACCATCTCTTTATCACATCTGTGCTAACAACTCTCATCAGTCTCCTCCTACTCATCATTCACCATTATCTATCTCCCTTCCTATTGCATTTCATTTAGAACCTCAAAATACTTTTTCATCTACTACACCTCATACATCTTCCTTTACTACATTCCATGTGAAAATCATAACCCATAGTCAAAAAACCAATGAGTCTCTCTTAACTAAGAAGAAGAAGAAGACAACTGATGCCCCAAATCAACCTTCCAAGATAATAAGGAAGATTACCTTCTAGCATCTTGACCTTTAGTATTAGTTAGTCTTTAATAATCCCTACACCAATCTCATTTGTTTTAATAGTACACAAGTAGAGCTTTTAGGTCCCATTAGGATTCCATTCATGGTAGGCAATGTTGTGCAATATGATATCACTTTTATGGTAATATGTGAGTGTCCTAGTATTAATAACATATAGGAAATTCCTAGATAGCTCAATAGTAAGTTTTTTTATCTTCTATACATCATGAGATTCATATGCCTATTTGTAACCATGAGATTATAATCTTTGCAAATAGAAAAATTCCTAGCCTTTTTCATCTAGATAGAAAAGCATGTTTCTATCAACTTAGTGGCAAACTAGATAAGATTAAACTTGAATCTTTAGGTAATCCTATAGTTCATTACTCCTCCAAGAACTCTAAGTTTATTACTCATTCTATATACTTGAGTAACTAGTCTATTTCCAATGTTAAATTCATAGACTTTAGCTTTGGTACACTAGAAATATCCTTGCCTATGAAAAAGGATTCTCCTCATCCTTCTTATTCTATAAATTAGAAATTTATTGCAACTACCATAATGTTAAATCCTTATCCTTTTAGTACTCTATTCTTTTTTATAATCTTTTTTTTTTTCATTAGGTGATAGAAATCTACTAATGCACATTAGGATTTTCCTATTTCTCTCTTTTTGCTATTTGATACCATTAGGTAATAGTAGTTAGTGAATTCACTTTAATTTTTCATTTATTTTATCACTTTTTTAATGAGTAACATTAATTTAACAAGAGAGTGTTACTTTCAATGTGTCACTTTAATTTATTATCATCATTACTAGAAATAAAAACAACTAAGTTAAAGTTGAGATGAATGTCAAAATTTTATTCCTTTGAAAATTCCCTTGCAAAATTTTAACATAATCATAACTTTTGATGTGATATCAAAGCATACATCAAATACACTTGACATTATTTACAAAGTTCTTGCATTAGAAAAAATGAATCGAAGAAACAAAAATAAATAAATAAAAGTATTTCATAAAATTTAACTCAGTAGCCTTATTCTTTGCTTGTTTCTTCTCCTTCTCATTAATTTACATTGGTGTGGGTCCTTCGGCTACTACTGCCATTTGGCTACACTTTTTGGGGTCTACAAATAAACAAGAAAGAACACAAGAGTTAGTTTTATTTTATCTTATTCCTAGAAAGAATAAAATAAGATAAATTCTTGAAAGCCTTAGTACTTTCCCTAAGTTTCTTCATAAATTTCTATAATTCATTATTCTATTTCCTCCAAGGTCATGTTAGGCATGTATAACTTATTAAAAATTGAACTTGGAATCTTTGATAGAATAGCTACCCATTCTTCTTCATAGACTTTCAAATCTTCTAGAAAGATGATCTCCTTCAAGCTCATACTAGCCATGTCTAACTTATTAAAGGTTGAACCTATAATCTTCGATAGAATAGCTACCCATTCTTCTTCATAGACTTTTAGCTCTTCTAAAAGGATGTTATCATCTTTCCCTTCCACTATTAGTTTCCTCTCATGATCCCTTTATTCTTCTACCTATGTGGTGACTACCACACTTTGTGCAAAATCATTAAAAAAATCTTCTAACTTAGTTTGCTTAATGAATAGACTCTTTATTTCTTTATCTATATAAAACTTTGTATTTTCTTTCAGCATCTTTTAATCCTCACTTTTGTACAACTTCTTATTTATTTTATGGCTGCCTTCCCCAGCTTTCCTAGGCTGTAGCTAAGTTTCTCAAGCTTATCATAAATCAAGTCATGGAAAAGCTCTCTAAAATTCTACTACTTTATTACTTTCTATCTAGTATGCATAGGGAGGAAGGTTGTATATCAACATGTTGCTCATGGATTTCTACTTCTAAAAGCTCCACCTAGTCAAATAAAATCTTTATTTATTTATCATTTTTTTATCTTTTCATGCTTGCTCCAACAAGTCTAGGAGTATGAAGTTGGTATTGGCATATTCAATGACCAACACTCCCATATCCTTTGCATAGTTGAGAGTAGTACTTATTTTTTTTGGAGAAATATTCTCTGCTAAAACATCTATGTTTATTGTAGGATTATAGAACATCACCTAATCTTGATATAGTTTTATCTTTATTTTTGGACTTTAAATGAAAAAAACTAATGTAAAATAAGTACTTATTTTTTCTTCTAAAGTTTCCTTGGAGATGCCAATTTCTAACGTCTTCAAAGTAAGCTCTTCCTTTTGAAAAGTTTCTTTTTGTTTATGCTTTTTCTTTCTCCATAGTTCTAGAGATAATCTCCAAAATTTCCTTCTTTCCTACTTCAACATCCTCACTTATTTTCTTCTAGGAGTGTTTAATGGATTTGGATACTAAAAAGCAAACCCCTTCTTTAGTCTTTTACTCTAACATCAAAGGACCTCTACTTCAAACTTCCCAAATGTTGGCATAATGGGGGATCTAAATTCTACTTCTAAAGCAATGTTAGCTTGTTCTTTTCCACTATGGGTTAGAAAAAGTTATCACTACTCTTATTAATCTATAATAAAATCTAAAATTAAGCCTTTTACTCACCCTCTTCTTGTTTCCTTTTTTGTCCCCTTAAGGTAGTTTCTCTATCTCTTTAACTACTTCTTAATAGATCACTAGTGCTTAGTGTAGCAACTGAAAACATTAGTGATTGGAACACCAAGGGGTCCATGGACACATAGTCCTAACCCTACATCTACTGAGGGCCTATTGGAGGTGGAGAAGGGGTGCCCTAAATAGTCTTATTAATTGAACAAGGACTTACCAAATGCTATGTAAAAGAATGCTACATGTTTGTGTAGTGTCAACGATGTCATTGGATGTAAGCGTAGTCACATTTTTGGTGAAAAATGAGGGAACCAACATGTAGTGGCTAGCACCTAAGCATAGTTTTAAGCACAAATATGCAATAAAATAGTAGAAAATGCAAATAAAATGCTAAAAATGCAAGGAAAGAGAGAGAGAAACAGAACACCACCCCAAATGGGGTTGAACATAGTTAACTTCAGAAGGGGTGAGAATGTACATAATATAGAACAAGCATAATGGACATTGTAGTCATAGTCTCAGGGGTGTCTAGTCGTGAAGACTAACATTTTTCCATGGTGTTTGTGCTTGCCAAGTTGGCCACCATAGTGTGCCGTGGATTGTGATGGTTGGTGAAGGATTGCAGTGAGCTACGATGGACTGTGATAAGCTACGGTGGACTATAGTGAGCTATAGTGGTATGAAACTTTTCCTCTCTCTAGTTTGTTGGTGTGCTTTTTAATTTGCTAACTTGCCCAATTCTCAAATTTTCCAACCCCAAAAATGTTAAGAATGGGGGTATTTACAGGGCTAGGTTTAGCATGAAATGTAGAGAGATTTTCACATGGTAGTGAGGATGGTTGGAACTATGTTGTTACCCAACTACACTTTCCACTAAGGCCAGTGGTATTATGCTTTGTTGTACTCTACCATACTCTACAAGACTACAAGACTATGACTACATTGCCAAGTGCATGTATATGTTCCGAGGGGATCCCAATGTACCTAAAAGAATGCAAATTTGGAGAATACACTCTGGGACTATGCTCTCCACTATCTTGTGTGGGGTGAAGTGTAGTTATAATTTTGGGGATAAAATGGGTACAAAAAGGATGCATTTTTCTTGTTAGAGGTGCGTTGGAGCTGAGCTAAATGCTAGTGCTGCACTGTGGAAGCTATTTTGGCTTACTACACTTTACTACACTCTAGACTAGGGAGAGCATAGTTCCATAGTTAAAATTTTTTTGCAAAATATGGCTATGTGCTAACTACACTCTCCATGGGAGGCTAACCATGCTTCTAATTTGGGATGAGCATAGTCTCAGCACTTGTCAAAACTTGTAGAAACTAGCTTCTAGTTGACTATGCTTGACTATACTCTGGCTAGTGGAAAGTGTAGTCTCAACACATAGAAAATATCTACAAAAACCTAGGCCTTCATGTTGACTATTCTTGACTACACTTTAGGGTAATGGAGAGCATTGTCTTAGCACTTCAAGAAATTTGTAGCTTCTAGCTTTGCAATGACACTTAGAAAAAATTGTAGAACTAGCTTTTGTCTTGACTACACTCTCTACTAGGTTGACTACACTGTGAGAAAGTGGAGAGTGTAGTCTGAGCACTTAGAAAATTTTTCCTTGTGCAAAAACTTTGAAAAATTTGTAGTCATGATGCCATAATCCAAATTTGGTGGTGCTTAATTGGCCCCTCTTTGTTGACATATGGAGGAATGGCCTGAGAGACATCGACAAAGAATGACAAAACACCACAGCAAACCTAGCACCAACGTCGCTATTCAGTACCTAATCGGATGTCATTGCACCATGCTCAAGAGTGCTCTTGGTAGTGGTATGATAGGAGCAAGAGATTTAGATAATGAACTAGGGATAAAGAAGGGGAAGGTAAGGTGCAAGTGGGAATATTGTGATGCAAGGACTTCATGATGAATCGTGATCATTGTAGCAATCAAAAATGTCAGTGGTTGGAATGGGAACACCAAGAGGTTCATGGATGCATGACTTTGACCCCATGTCCATGTGAGGGCCTATTGGAGGTGGAGATAGTGTGCCTAAAATGGTCTTGTCTATCAAACTAGGACTAACAAGGTGCAATTCTATAACATTATTAAGCATTTTCATGATGTTTATAGCATCAATAATGTCAATGTAGTTGACCATAGTTAAATCTTTCCCCCAAAAACAGAGGTGTTAATGCATGGTTACATGCAAAAATCGAAAAAAAATCTAGGTAAATTCCAAAATGAAAATAAAATACTAAAAATGCATAGGAGGAAAATGATAGAGCTAGAGGCACCACCCCAAATGGACATAGTGTAGTTAATTTCAAGAAGGGTGAGAAGGTATGCAATGTACAAACAAGCATAGTAGGTCATGTAGTCATAGTCTCAGGGTGTCTAGGCTATGAAAATTGATGTCTACTGTGGAGTCTGTGCTTGTTGAGTTAGCCACCATAGTGTCCCATGGGCTACAGTGGTCTATAGTAGCCTACAAAGGTGCTTACTAGTGTACTGATTCTCACCTTGAAGTGCTCTTGCCAAGATTCCCCAATGAGTTTGCCAACAAAAATGCCAAAATGCCAGTTGCTCTTAAAATTTTTCAACCCCTAAATGTAGAGTACTGGGGTATTTATAAGGTTAGGATTGCCATGAATTATAGATTGGATGCCACATGGCAGTGGGGTAGTTGGGACTATGCTACACCCAAATACATTCTCCACTAAAGCAAATGATATTATGCTATGGTCTGCTCCAATAAATCCCATGACACTACTAGACTATGACTATGCTGCCAAAATGCATGTGTGAATGCTAAGAGGATAACAATGTACCTAAGAAATGCAAAATAGTGAAAATTTTGGGACAAATGAGGAATGCAAAAAGAGATAAAAATTTTTGATCTTGCTTGCCAGAGGTGTGTCAAAGCTGATGTGCATGCCAATGCTATGTTTTGAAGGCCTTTGAAGGTTATTCTACATGACTATGCTAACTATGCTTTGGAGTGTAGTCTTAAAAGTTAGACAAATTTTGCAAAAATATGCACTTTCATACTAGCTACACTGACTATGCTCTAGAGCATAGTCTTGGAAGTAGGAAGCATAGTCTTGACAATTAGAAAAATTTGCTGAAACTACTGTCTTTGTGCAGACTACATTAACTATGCTCTAGAGCATATTTGGGAGTGTAGCCTAGCACTTAAAATTTTTGCCAAACTATTTCTTCCACTATAACCAGGCAGTGAAGAGTGTAGTCTTTAACAAACTATTTTTTCCATGCCAACTAAGCCCTACAACTACTAGCTTGATAGTTAGGAAAATTTGTGAAACTACCCATTTGTGTGTTGGCTACACTCTAAAGAATATTCTAATAAATGGAGAGCTTATTCTTGGCACCTAGAAAAATTTGGAACTACTATCAACACTTAGAAAAATTTTGCAAATCTGATCTTGTGTTGTAGACTATGCCGATTATGCTCTAGAGCATAGTCCCAATAGTGGAGAGCGTAGGCCCAACACTTAGAAAAAATATGCCTTGTGTTGACACTTAGAAAAATTTGTAGTCATGACATGGTGGTCCAAATTTGATGGTATTTCAACCATGGTACTAGAGTGGCTTGCCCTTGAAAATGTTGACCTCTTGTTGGAGTGCTCATGAGAGAGTCAAGGTGTAGATTCAAGGCTAAGAAAAATGTAAAATTGCTTTGCTACTAAGTTCCTTGGGGACATGCTTTTCTCCCTTTGATCATTCTTTTTCTTTTTTTTATTTTCTTTTTAATTTTTTCTATGAGGCAAACCTACTTTGGGTTCTGCACATTGCTAAGTGCTAACTACGGGGTTCTTTCTATCAAGTGGATTACATGCCACAAAATGGATTTTTCTTTGATGCTTGCAAAATCATGTTGCATCTGTAGGATAGGTGTTTCCTCCCCAAGATGATTTTTCTTTCATCTTCATAGGCTTTGACCAACTAACAAAGGCTCCCCATGAGAAAAATTATGTTACGTCTACCTTGGGTTATATGGTTTGTCTTGACTTGAAGAGGGTACCATGTAATCACAACACATGAGCGGTAGAGAGGTTTGCAATCATGACTATGCAGGGGAATGCAAGAGTATTGGGACATAGGGATGGATGTAGGTAGGCTATAAGGAGGTAATAGGGATGTGCACTCTTAAGAGGCTTAGCTAGTCCAATCATGCACATTTGAGCAATGTAGTGACTTACTACTACAACGAAGTGCATCCTTGCACAATGACCCAGGGCTTCACCTTTCAAACACAACTCTAAGGAGAAAATAAAAACATACAACACATAATGCAAATAAAATTTCCAGGGCAAAGATGCTACAAGTGCTCAAAAGGCTAAGCTAATGGCAAGTGTTCAAAAAAATAGCAAAATGCCTAGGGGCGATGATGCTACAAGTGCTCCCAAGGTTACATCAATTTCCGGTCCTCTATTTTGGAAATATAGTATCCCCACCCATGTGGTGTAGATAAGAGTGGGGGAGGGGAGGGGGAGGGGGAGGAGTTATAGTTATACTCACTCACTTGTAGAATTGTGTGTGGCTAACCACAAACCCAATTTGAGGTCTTGGTAGACCATAGCCCTGATAGTTTAAGGATTTGCCAGATCATGGCATGCTAGTTTATAATCCTAGTGGACTACTATGTGCCAATTTAGCATTGTAGTAGATGAATGTTGTGCTATTTTAGCATTGTAGTGGATGTGCTATGCTAGTTTTATGTCATAGTAGATGAGTTATTGTGCCAGTTTAACATTGTGATCCAAGGACAAGCTGTGTCAATTTAACATCATAATAGATGAGTTGTTATGCTAGTTTAACATCATAGTGGATGTACTACTATGGTGATTTAACATCATAGTGAATGAATGCTATGGGTTCTAGTTTAACATTGTGCCAAATGAACCATGCTAGTTTAACATCATAGTAGATGAACTATGCCAGTTTAACATCGTAGTAGATGGATGTTGTCACTATGCCAGTTTAACAGTGTAATGGACGAACTATGCTAGTTTGACATCATAGAAGATGCATGCTATATTTGTGCTAGTTTCACATCGTAGCAAACGAATTATGCTAGTTTAATGTCATAGTGGATGAATGCTATCTCTATGTCAATTTAACATCATAGCAAATGAACTATGCCATTTTAACATCATAGTGGATGGATGTTGTCTCTATGCTAGTTTAATGTCATAGTGGATGAACTATGCCAGTTTAATGTTGTAGTGGATGGATGTTGTTTTTGTGCCATTTTAATGTCATAGTAGATGAACTATGCTAGTTTAATGTCGTAGCAGATGAACTATGCTAGTTTAATGTCATAACAGATGGATGCTTACCTTACTGGATTGATGTGTAGCATTGCATGCTTGGCATAGTATAGCTTCAGGTACAAATGGTTCACTAGATTGGAAAACTCATTTCCATTTTGATTAGAAATCTTGAATGTTCCATTGTCATAGGCCTTAGTGATCAAGAAAAGACCTTCCGAGTTAGCTAATAATTTATTTGCAAGTTCATGAATAGCCTTGAGGACTAGGTCCCCTTTCTTGATTAGGCACTGATGCTAGTTGTGATGGTGCTTTTGCCATTGCTTTTCTTAGTACCATTCAATATGATCAAGCATTTACATGCACTCCACCTTTATTAAGTTGAGGTCTATAGTTCTCAACTCATTATTCTGAGCTTCATCAATGAAGTTTGAGAGGATCACCTAGAGTAATGGAACCTATAATTTAAGAGGCAAAATGGCTTCAGACCCATAAACAAGGTTGTAAGGCATCATACCTATTGCTATTTAGCATGTTGTGTGATAGGCCCAAAGTGCATAGACTAGTTGCTCATGCCATCATTATTTGCTATTGCTTAACATCTTCTTTAGAAGGTTCATGATGACTTTGTTAGTGGCCTCTACTTGTCCATTTTCCTAAGGGTAGTATGGCAACGGGAAGGAATGCTTGATGCCAAAGTGCTCACAAAAGGTTTTAGTTTTGAAACTACTAAATTGTGGCCCATTGTTTGTTACTATGATCATGGGTAAGTTGAAATGGATCACTATGTTATCTTCCTAAGGGGAATAGCCTCAACCCACTTGGTGAAATGCTTAGTTGTGGTTATTATGAAGTTGTGCCCTATGGAGGACTTGCCATTATGGATCCAATGATGTCCAAGCCCCAATATTGCAACACCCATGTGATCTACATTATGTGTAATTCAGTTGGCAACATGTGCATTAGGTTACCATTCCATTGACAAATGTCAAATGTTTTGACCTTTGAGATGCAATTGTGCTCCATGTAAGGCCAATAATAGCTTAACTATCTGATTTTTGTTACCATTACCCTAGGTACTATGTGACCTCCACATAGTCTCTCATGGACTTGTTCAATGATCATTTGCGCTTCACTATTTCTTACGTAGGTTAGCAATATGCCATCATAGGATCTATGACATAACATGTTATCATCCATGATGATGTACTATCACAAATATTTGTGTACTACATTTGGATGATAGTTAAATGTTGCAGAGGCTCACTCTATAAAAGATATGCCTTGATGTCATTGTACCACTCTCTTGTGTGGGTTATGTTTACTATGGCTATGGATACAATATTGGTAATTTTTGTGATAGGCACAGTGAAATCTACCATTGAGGTGGACAATGCATGGAACATGTTAGCTACAATGCTTAGGGCTAATGTTTCTAGTGCATCAGCTATGCCATTTTTGTTTCGAGAGATATATTGAACATTGGCTATTGCAAAGTGTTGAAGCAAGTGTTTGCTAGGTCATAGTAAGGTTGTAAATGTTGGGACTTGCAAGCATAAACCTCTGTCACCTAGTCAATCACTAATTGTGAGTTGCCTTAGATCATTGTGTTGGATCCCTAGGTCATGTGTTGCAAGGATACCTTAGAGGAGACCTTCATACTCTACCATGTTGTTAGTATAAGGGAATGCAAAACGATATGCAAAGGGCCAAATCTCCCCAAAGGAAAACATGATAATGGCATTAGTGGTACCTCCTTTGGAGGTTGAAGCTTTGTCAAAATCCAGGAGTACCTCAAAGTTATTTGGCACTTGGCTAATATTGTTAACATGCTTGTCCAAGAATTTTGGGTCTATGGTTTCTTGATCATTTATGGGTGAATCCATGAGTTATGCAATGTAGAATAGGTTAACCTCTACTATTATTTCTTTCCAATGTGCAATGCAACTACTTTCATAGATATTCATTGTTATTTCTTGGAGTACATTATTTGTGCAAATGATATTAACTTGACTATAGAAAAGGTAATGCCTCCACTCCTTTAGTGAGAAGACCAAGGCAAGAAAATGCTTTTCCACATCATTTTATTTCACTTCATGAGCTACTAATGCATGGCTCAAGTAGTAAATCGAGACCTTTATGTCATCATCTTCCTTTTGGCAAAGTAGAGAAGCGATGGACACATTAGAAGTGGTAAGGTAGATGCAAGAAGGTTTATCTCCTTGTGAAGGGTGAACCATAGGTAGTTATGCTAGCTATTACTTAAGGTGGTCAAATGCATATTGGCATTGAGCAGTCAACTTGAAGTGGGCTCCTTTCTTGAGAAGATGTTGCATTGACTGTAACTTATCAATTAACCAAGAAATAAACTTTTGTATAAATTGTAGTCTACCTTGTAATCCTCATAGCTCCATAAGGTTGGCCAGTGGTACTAAATTTAGTACCAAAGGCACTAGGCTACCTACCAAAGGCACACATGTAGGAGAGAAGGTCATTGACATCAACCAGGTAAGCTAACTATGCTCTCCCCTTTGTTCATTTTTCATTCATTATTTTCACCATGTTTTTGAGTGAGGGTTTGGGAGCAAAAGTGTTTGGAAGCATAGTCTTTGTATTGTGCCCTACTAGGGCAATGGCCATCATTATCATGCATTGTTTTGGTCTTGGTGATGGAAGGGAGGCGCATGATGGCTAAGAGGGTTTTTGGTTCACGTGGTGGTTCTACGTGGGGTTCTATTGGGGGTTTTGCAAAGGAAAAATAGTGGACTTTCGAGGTTTGGCTATGGTTGTAAGGATGCCAAGGATGCTAGGGATTTTGGTGGATTTTTTTGAGGGTTCTGGTTCATGGCCGTAGGGATGATAGGGCTATGGTGGTGGCCAAGGGAAACTTGTCATGGAACAAGAAGCATGGCAAGGGTTTTCCCTACATTTTTTATGTAGAAATTCTCTTTTATTCTACATGTGGGGTGAAACACCCCAAAAATTCTGAAGTCATTCTTGCTTCACCAAGCCTTGCAATTCGTGCAAATACTACAACAGTTCTTTGGGAGGAGAACATTCTAAATCCAGGCTAGGCAGTTAGGCAAATTTTCTAATTTAGGTGTAAATAGGCTCTACGAGTCATCCTGCCTATCCACCTAAGTAGCCTGCCCAACCGACAGCCTACTCAAAAATTATGCGTAGAGTTGGCAGTAGCATTCCAAATGCGTGAAATAGTTTGACAAGTTTTCAAAGTCACGAAGTCTGCTACGCCTCGCTATGTAGCATAACAAGCTTCATAAGAAGATTGTAGAACGAAGTGCTATGCTACGTGATGTAGCGTAGCATGGCAATAGCTTCACAACCAGTTGCCTCGCCCAATTTTGAGTCCTTCAACAATGTTCCTTTCTGTCAGGAAGTGATGAACCATGTCTACTGCTACGCTACGCTGAGCTACATGGTGTAGTGAGGCGTAGTAATCCTACGGAAGAGACAAAAGGCAGCTCAAAGGGCAGAATCTGTAAAGTTTGCAAGTCTTGCATCGCAGGAAGCAAAGTTTGTAAATCGACAAAGCTTTCATGACTAAGGTCAGTCGCTATGCTACATAGCGTAGCAAGAATGCAACACAGATGTAGTGGAACACACGACAAGGTGCTACGCTATGCTAAGCATGTTACAATATGAAGCATAGCAAGGCATACAGGTGGTTGTGTGACATCAATGCACTTCACCTAATTGGACCATTGGCACACCTTTCCAAATGCTGATGGCACAATTACAGCATGGTAGGTTCACAGTTACAGCATCACGGGCTCGCATTACAATGGTCTTGCAGGTCCAATGGTCATACATGGGACATGTGGTGCCAGCAAGTCAACGTGGGCCCAGGGCACGTGGCATCCAAACCACCCCTTTCGTGTGCCCTTTAGCCTTATAAATACCCTGATGAGTAGCACTCAAAGGGTTGAACTATCTCTAGAGATTCAAAAAAAAGGAAAACATCGTAACATTGAGCACTGAACATTGTAAGCTTTCTGTTTGACACTACAAATAGTTAGCATCTTTAGTTGGCATATTGTTCTACCTCCCTTTCTACCACCTTCATAGAATCTCTGCATTGTTAGCACCCAAGGCTGTGCCTAAGCACACAACCTGTTATCCTCTACATGTCTTGGTTACTCTCAGGATCTCTGCACTTTGCCACACTATGCAACCTACTGTATCCACCTTGACAGAGCAAGCTTGTAGCTTTGTAGCGGTGCATTTTTCTAACTGTATTTTACTTTGTTTCCCACTTATTATTGCATTTTGCACTACTTTTTTTGCTTTATTTACTTTCAAACATTATTTCTCATTTTTGTCCCTATTTTCAAAACTATATGTTGCAAAAGGCTATATAAACACCGATTAAGTCCTTGTCTGATTGACCAGACCATTCAAGGCACCACGTATCTGCTCACACCCAGTACGGCCCTCTCGTGGGTATGGGGTCGAGATTTCATGCCTGCTGACCCCTCGGTGTTTTCCGCATGTCATGGTAGTTCTCTGAGCCTTCTGCCCCCTTATATGCATAAGCGTAAACTTGACACCCTTTTGCAATTATTTACACTTTGTGCGGTCACCTCGATGATTCCTCTGGAGCCCTATAGAACACGAGACCTCCGATTGCCAGTTAACTAGCTTATCTTACGGTAGTCTTGCATGGGTTCGGTACCCCATCTTGCATGGTACTGAGTGGTTGCTTTGATAGTCCCTCCAGGATCCTACGAGATGCAAAGCCTTCGATTGCTAGTTAGCTTGCCTATCTTATGATAGTCTTGCATGTGGTACAGACCGGTCGCCTTGATGGTTACTCAGGAATCCGGCAAGACATGAAGCCTTCTTTTTGTTGCCTTTCAGTTCCTTTGTTCTTTTTGCACTTGTTGCGCTCTTCTACAAAATTTCTCAGCTTGTAATGGATTTTTCAACTACTATGGCCAATGTCTTCAACATGGAAATTCCATTCAATGTCAAAGACCCCATCACGGTTCAAGGCAATACTGGTGCCAAACAACCGCTAAACCCGATTCTGGAAACATGCCAATCTCTCAGAATCTAAAACCATGGACCTAAGGGACTGGCCCATCAACACGAGCATTACAGTTTCCTCTGTGCAAAGGTGTAGGCCAATCTACCCCTAGACATACACGAACTTGAGGACAAACGTAGCTTCAATTTTTTTTACTGCAATGGGAAGGAGTTTGTTCCTACTCCCGACATTTCTTTACCTTTAACACAAGCATACCAAAGGCTTATAAACCAATTAATCTAGTTGGCTAGGCTTAGGGAGAAATAGGAAACCATGTCCAACTAGGATAACACTTTCCAGGATGGACAGGAGGAACTCAATTCCCAATCAGATGAGGAAGGTCCAACCAACCCCGTTCCGATCCCTCCTACCTGGTCCTTCTGGGCCAAGTCGTCATCTATCACTACCCCCTTTGTGATTATGCCTACGCTTCCACAACCCACGATTACATTTTCTATGGGTACCACGCCAATCCCATGGGGTTCTAACACCCTCTTTCACCTATTTCACCTGTGTCATTTGCAGCTACTATCCCTTTGCTAACTGTTCAGCAGTCTATTCCTGTAGCACATCGTACACCAATCGTGGCTACCTTGCCACATATTTGTACCATGCCTATTTCACAATCATACGTGACTTCTATCTCTATTCCTACATTCATGTCTATTCCACCCACTGTGGCGGGCCTTAGCCCATCCACATGGTGGGCCCCATTTGCTGCTTCGCCCATTCCATAGGCATCGCAAATGTCTCACTACATCCATTCGGAAGCCCACCAAGCATCACAGATAGTACAACCCAACACAAGGTTATGGTCTATGCTGTTGAAAACACAAGCAATCCATTCAGTAGCCCAACCTACGGTTGCTACCCTAACAATGCCACCTACTAGGTGGTGGACAACACAGGCAGCACCACTCGCAGGGGTCATTCCAACAGTACCTCTAATGGGTCATGCCCCCACCTCCACCATGCCACAAGTGGGAGCTGCCTTCGTAGTTCCCCAACTATCTACAATGATGCCAAGTATGGACCAATCATTCCATCTCATCTAGACCCTCACTGAGGAAATAAAATGCCTCAAAGTTGTTGGGTCTAATATAGTACAAGTCATGGACTTCTACCAGGATGACACTATCAGCCCTGCAATCCCTGCTTTAACACTACCCCTAGGGATGTCTCTCCCACACTTCATGAAGTACGATGGGGAGGGAGATCCCAATGCACATCTTGTTACCTTCAGGTCTGAGTCTTTGCTATTGCAACAATGGCCACACACAATTATTCACATCTTTACCATATCCCTAGTAGGGAAATCCTTGGATTTGTACTGTGTGTTGCCACACTCATCCATTTCAACTTTCGAAAAGCTCCTGAGCTAGTTTGTGATGCGCTTCAAGTACAACTTTAAGCCAAAAACCATGCTGGACCAGTTGATGAGTGTAAAGCAAGACGCTCTAGAGCTAGTCCAGAAGTTCATTCAATGCTGGAGCACAACCCTTAGCGAAATTCGTGAACCCATTGCAGAGGCTCATCTGCTGGCCATATTTAAGGGCATAGTGAATCACTTTATCAAGTCCAAATTTTACTACCTCACTCCTTGCTCCCTTAGTCAAGCTTTTGTTTAGACTAAGGGCATACAAGATGTAGCCAAGGTGAGCAAAGAACTGGCCTACATCACTTAAAAAAATACCTTCACAAAGAAAGACAAGGGTAAGGCCCCAACAACCACAGGGGTCACTATGGAAACTGAGGCTAAGGCCAACCCTATCAAAAATGGTAGCAAGAACAACAAGAAACTAGCCATACCTGCGGCTAACCCTACACCCAAGCATGGGCACATACCGTAACCTACTATACCTAAACCTAAGACATCTATGTAATCCAAACCCAACTTTGAGCATAAAGACTACTCAAAGTATACCCCACTACCCCTCAAGCCTTCAGAACTTCTGAAGCAACTGTTGGCAGTAGGGTACATCCAACACAAGAAAATGTTGGAAGAAGCAAACACAAGACATCAACGCTACTGTGAGCTCATTAGGAACCCCTCTTTGGCCTTGCCTAATGAGCCTCTAGTTCCTAGGGGTTTCAGGCTGGACAGGTTTTGTGACTACCACCAATAGTGCGGTCACAACACTGATTACTGTCTAGCATTGCAGGATGACATCCAAAGATTAATTGACCTAGGAAAATTTGTGCTAGAAGAAAGAAACCCAGTATGCCCCGAAAACCAATCTATGTATGTCTACATAGATCCCCTTAATGCCAACAATGTCGATTACGTAATCAACACCATCAGCATTGATAGTGATCCCAAGCCACCCTGATATCCATTCGTGGTTTGTGTGCCTTAGCGTAGTGCAATAGCACCACGAGTGACCAACCAAGGCCCACAGCAGTTGTTCATCCTGAAAGTCCTACCACGGGCACACACCTTTGTGCCACCTATTAGCAAAGCCACGTGGTCTGGTCTTTTAGCACCTCTAGCTCCATTTGTCATCAAGGGGCCGACACCTTCGATGATCCCTACCCTGCACAATGCAGTTGAATAGCCTTCTTGCCCAGCAAGGCGAGAAGTCCACTTTGTAGGTGAGACGTCGAAGGGAAATACCATGAAAGGCACCCCCAAGCCTACGTCCTCACCCCATGCATCTGTACCTTCACCACCAAAGATGAAGGTCAACACGACTACGCAACCTGCATCACTCTGCCAACAAGGATTTGAACCAAGATCTAAAGTCGCCTCTCCTCAAGAAATTTTTCTTCTAGAACAAATAGAGGAGGAGGAAAGTGTCAAAAAAGAGGGTAGCCAAGACTTCTTGGACACCCTCACATAGGTCAAAAAGTCTCTAAAACAAAAAAACACTACGTTGAGCTTGTATGACCTAATCATGACATCTACTCCACATCGCAAAGCTCTGATCCGCATGTTGATAGTGACTCTGATCAATGAAGACATGCCCAAGGAAAATAAAAAATTTACTTGGTCATGCTTCCCTCCAAAACTTCACAATCAGAACAACCTCAACTAACCTTTCATGACAATGCTATTAGGAAAGGCCCCAAAAGGGGTCAGGTGACTGCGGTGCCTCTTTTCATCATAATTCGAGTATGCTAACACTAGATCTGAAGGGTACACATTGATGATGGGGCCACTACAAATTTCATCCCCTTCCCCATTATGGAAAAGCTAGGCTTGGTCGACCAGATCAAACCCAAAACGACCTCATGCCTAAGGTTGTTCAATGGGGTACGGGTCATAGTAAAGGGTATAGTTCATATGAACTTCGTAGCAGGGGACGAGTTCCCAAAAAATGCAACATTCATCATCATCAATGAAATGCCCGAGTTTAACCTAATCTTGGGGAGATCATGGTTAGCACAACTTAGAGTTGTTTCCTCATCCATACACTAGGAAATCCACTTACCATACGCAAGTAGAGAAGTGGTGATCCATGGTGATGAAGTAGCAACACAAGAAATTCACAATGTAGGCGTTGAATAGGGCTTAGAAGTCATAACTTCTGAAAATGAAGCGCCTATAGCAATCTACATTGACTACTCGGTAAAGGGGTCAACTTAGCAAGTCGATCCCCAAAATGAAAACGCATGGGTTGAGTTGCCCTTCCAAGTGGGAGGCAACAACCTAGAGGAAGGCTCTGGCAGAACATCTCGACCTTACATTCTAATGAACTCATGACAGGTCAACAGGTAGCTACCCATAGCATAGAAACCCTACTACTTCCCACCTACTTGCCAGCCCATATGCATTCATCATTTTTTTCTTTGCTAACGTGCCATCCTTTGTTATGCTATGTAATGACTTGAAATGGCATAAAACTAGCATTGTTGCTTTTTTCTTTATTAACATACAATTCTTTTGGAATGTTACGCAAAGGCCCGAAATTGCCTAAAACTAACATATGAAAGCATGGAAACTTTACATGATACATAAGTTAACACAAAATCAGTTTCTTTCCTAAAGTTCTTCATTTTATTCAAAAATTTCACCTATTGACAATGTTTGCAAAACTTGTATAAAATTTCAAAAATAAAAAGAGACTCCCATGCAGTCATGGGTTGTCTTTTTTTGCATTAGCCTCACCGCTCGCCTTTGTGCCATCGACTTTTACATCACCTTCCCCTATGTTGCCCTCTACCGGTTCTTCATTTCCTCCCTCTACGAGCCTTGCACCCTCATTTGAAGCCTACATTGTGGGAATGAAGTAGTCAGCTAGGGCAACAAATGCAAGTTACAATAGAGCATAAGAACCAACACAGTAAAGTGACTAACTTGAGAAGGGCCTACGTTGGTCTCAAAGGGTATCCAGTCTAAATCAAGCCTAAGGCGATGCCAGACCTCTTCTATCATGATGTCTATCCAATGCTTATTGCTAGGTTCATCAGTCATAGCAATGACTCTCTCCCTTTCCACGGTCATCCATTTTGGAGGTCCCAGGGAAAAGGAGATGGTTGTGGTCTCTCCTGTGGGAAGGTCCACTTTCAATTTACGAGATTCCGTAACCTTTACCTACTCTTTGAATTTGGTGTAGGCCTTAAAGACATCGATGGAATTCATAAATTCTTCATACATGAATGCCTCCACAACAGCACCTTTGTACAATTTTTGATGGTTGTCATTCTTCAACTTGTACACGTGTTTGTGGCTTCTCTAGGTTTGTCCCCATTCGAAAACCTTGGCGCTGAAATCTTTCATGTCTTGACACTTCTAGGCTAGAAAATCCATCTACATTTGTTGTTTGATTATCTCTCGAGTGGATTCAACGTTCTGAAAAATAACAGTTGAAAACCTGGCATAGTCTTCTACAGTCATGCACTAGTCATCATTATTAGGGTTACAGGTTATGAGGAACTCATTCCTAGACCTGAGATCCTCCATATTAGCAACCAAGTCAGCCTCTCTTTGCTCAGCCCTTTGGACCCATTTCCATAGGTCCTCGTTGACACGCTTATACTCCCACAGGGAGCATGCCGAGTGCAAGATGCACTTGTAATCCTCATCAAACATGTGACGAGGCACCTTGGTCACGTCAGGTGAGAGTGTAGGCATGGCACCAACTTTCATAGGTAGCATTGGATCCCATTTGAGCTGAGAGGTTGCCTCAACACCAAGAGCATAGCAATCACGTTAGTATAGCAAAACCAACAAACTCAAAAAATTTTAGCGTAGCAACATAAGAGCACTTAACACCACTACTTACCCACGTTAGGGTCCACCTACTGAAGATGTTTGATCATGTCATCGACAAGTCCCTGCACAAATGCAAACTTGTTAGGGATCTCAGCCCATGACTCTGTACAAATCGAAGGAGGTCCTGCGGCATCAGCAGTAGTACTTGTTATATGACTAAGCATATCAACAATGGCCATAATAGACCATGACAAGGCAAATGTATCACCAAACTCACCAGCATCTGACTACGGTCTTGCTTCTTGCTGATGTAAGACGATGGTGGTAGCCTTGGCGGAAGTCCTTACTAAGTCTACACAAGCCCCTTCCTCATGTGTTGATGCCTTTCCTTTTAGGAGACCACCATCTTTTTTATTCAAGGGAGATGCCTCTTCATCGGTAGGAGGAGGCTCCCTATTGACAAGAGCCTTTACCCTAGAGACAGGAGCTCCTTTATTCTTCATCAGGGACCTTTCCTCCGAGATTGGAGCCTCCATGTCATTATTCGTTACCCTCCTCTTAGGGGCCAACACTTCTTCATCACCTTCTTCTTCTTCTTCTTCTTTATTTTCTAGCAAAGAAGCATGTTTTCATTGATCCAAAACAAGTTAGTTCAAAATAGATGCTACGCTAGGCTATACCGCCTAGCGCAGCATAGCGTAGCAAACAATAACAGAGTAAGCACTACACAAAAGCATTTACCAATGGGGGGTTGCATCCTCTGTAGCTTAATTTGAAGTCTTAATCCCTCCTCTTCCTCCATGTGAAGGGTTTCCCTAGCTGGGGGAGGCCTCTTCCTTTGCAACTCCTTGGGCACAGTCTCAGCTATGAAACATTCCCCTCACATCATACTACCGGTTATAACAGGGGGCGTCTCTCCTATGCTGTCCTAGCCATGAAAGTTGCAAGCCACTAGATCCTTGGTCATTACATACAACAACTCCGTGATTATTTCTGGGAGATCTTAGGCTCGTATGATCCAGAGGACCTAGTGAATCCACGACCTAGAAATCTGGTTGTTATTTCGCATGACCCAGACTCCATCCTTCTAAACCACCAGAAACTCCAGGAAGCACTTCAAACAGCCTATGTAGAAGGCATAGTGTATGTTGGAGAAGGACTCCATTTTCTCACGGAATCCCAAAATCTCAGCCTGGAAGCCATTGCATAGGAAACTAGCCCAATTGTAATGGACCCCTTCTTCCATAACCTCCTGCATTATCTAGGCCTACTCGAGCCCTAGGACCTTCCATTGGGTAAGCAGTTGGGGAAATGCGTGAGCATAAAAGATGGGGTAAATCTCCATGGTAGGCCCATCCTTAAGCTTATCGATGGGGATCCCTTTTCGCTCCTTAACAAGCCCCAACCACTCCTGGATATCCTTCTTCTAAAGGGTCAACTCCCTCTTGCCCTTCGACCCTATGGGGATTTCGTCAGTAGGAATACCAAAAAGGTCTGTAAATAGCTAGTCATTGATTTCAATGACCACCCACACACCCCATATATGCACATGAAATTGGCCTAGCCTTTCAGAGAAGGAGTTGACCAGGGAAAGCATTTCAATGGTAGGAACGCTCGGATTCAAGGCCATGAACAAATCCATAAGCCCCACCTTTTGGACATTTTGGACTAGGGAGTCTGAAGCCCCACAGTCTAGCCAGCACTAGCTCACTTCTACTTCATCATATTTGAAGTAGATTTTTCCCCTTGTGTCTCGATGGATACCACCATCACCTCCTAGGACTTCTTCGCCCCTGCAATAGTTTTCATAAAACATGCTTAGTATAACGATGTAAGAAACAATCTAGGAATTAAAAAATCATTCTCCTCCCCCTATTATCCATAGGAAAATGGACAAGAAGAGGCTACAAATAAGTCCATCATCAACTTGTTGAAGCAGATGCTTAACAACAGCAAGAGGCAATGGCATGAGCAGATCTTCTACGTTCTGTGGGCCTACCGAACAACATGCAGGACTACGACGAGTAAGATCCCTTACAATCTTATTTACGGATCTGAAGTTGTATTACCTCTTGATTTGCAGGTACCTTCACTTTAGATGATCTTATCTGACGTCATGAGAAAAGCCCATAATAACAAGTTGTGGATCATTGACCTCGACTCAATAGAGGAGGAGTGTGTGCAGACGCTGAGATGCATCGAGCACTACCAGAGCAAGCAGCAACAGAAGCACCATACAGACCTACATCAATGGCTAGTGTAGAAGGGAGACCTCATCCTCAAGGTCATCCATGAGCACGTGAGAAAATTCTTAGCCAACTAGGAAGGTCCTTAAATGGCCACTAAAGCCTTCGGGAATGGAGCCTTCAAGCTGGCGGACATGGATGGCAACGAGTTTGCCAACCCGGTGAATCACTCGTACCTTAAGCCATACTACGTCTGAGGTGCAACGGCAACCATCACCATCCACTACAATGATAAACTGGCAACAACACTAAGTAGTGTCCTCAATGATGATAAACTAGCGACATTGAGCATCGTCTGCCATGACGTAAAACTAGCATGGCTGATCCGCTACAAAAATAAACTAGCATGTACGGTCTGCTGGGATCTTAAACTAGCACAGTGGTCTGTTGGGACCTTAAACCATCACACAATCTACTAAGACCCTAAACTAGATTTGTGTCACATCCCCAGCATGCATCTATGCCAAGTACGCATCAGACGAGCATGCACGGTGTTGCCATGTAGGTGCGACGTCATACCTCCAGAAAATGGTTCATGACACAATGAGATTACGGTCCAAGACACATGTGACGCTACCAACCTTTGCATCATGCTCACCTTCTAGAGATGTTGTATGGAATTATACTGGCCCTCCGGACCTACCATCACTACAGCCCATCACCCTGACAGTAGTTCCTTGGCTAGTTCCCACAGTTGGAGTTCCAATAGTATTGTGGCCCAGCCACAATATTCTTACTCTCCAGCTCCCTGCCAACACCTCGGCTCACATGACATTTAGCTATGTTGTAGCTAATCCCATAGCTAAACCAAGAATGCATGCCCTTGGTAGGAATTCCAGTGCATCTGCACTCGCAACAACCCTTGGTGCCTTCAAGGCCAACTCCTCCACGCCAGTGCCACCAAGTTCGCTGCTAGCCTTCCTACTTTGGACATCACATGCCAGTGACGATGCCCAACAGCTTCAACAATGCCAGCAGCCAGTAAGACCTTTGCCCTTTCTAGCATGACTCACAATAGCAGCAAATGCTACAACATCGCAAAGCAAGTGCATCGACTAGCTTAACTACTTCAAAGTGCGAATTCCATGACGTGCATAACAAAACTCTCCATATGGAAAGAATTTGTAGGTAGGAAAAAACCCTTCATAGATGTAATGCAACTCATCTTACAAAGAAAACACCCATCCTATGAGAGGTTGAAGAATAGTTCCAGCCAAAGATGAAAATGCAAAGAAGTCCCTCATGAGCACTTCGACAAGGGACTCTGCTAAACATCATCTTGGCTCTCTACCTTAACCTCTACAAAACCAATGTAACACTCTCAAGTGCATCCAAGTGACGTCTTGACACTCACCAAGTGACAACATCAGCATTTTTCCTACTGCGGTGTTTCGTATTCTTTGTCAACGTCTATCGAGCTTGTCCTCCAGACATCAACAAAGACGGGCCAATGAAACACCCCAAAAATTCCGAAGTCATTCTTGCTTCACCAAGCCCTACAATTCATGCAAACACTATGGTAGTTCTTTGGTAGGAGAAAAATTTGAATCTAGGCTAGCCAGTTTAGAAAATTTTTTACTTTAGGTGTAAACAGGCTCTATGGGTTAGCCTGCCTATCCATCTAAGTAGCCTACCTAGCTGACAGCCTGCTCAAAAACAATGCATGGAGTTGGTAGTAGCATTCTGGATGCATGAAATAGTTCATCAAGTTTTCTAAGTCATGAAGTCCACTACGCTATGCTACACTCTGCTATGTAGTGTAGAAAGCTTTAGAAGACAATTGCATAACAAAGTGCTAAGCTGCGCTACCCTACGTGACGTAGCATAGCATGGCAAAAGCTTCACAGCCAATCCCCTTATCCAATTTTAAGTCCTTCAACAATGTCCCTTTTCGTCAGGAAGTGGCAGACCATGTCTGTTGCTACATTATGCTGACCTACATGGCACAACGAGGTGTAGCAATCCTACAGAAGACACAAAAGGTAGCTCAAAGGGCAGAATCAACAAAGTTTGCAAGTCTTGCATCATAGGAAGCAAAGTTTGCAAATCGGCAAAGCTTTCTCGACTAAGGCCAGTCGCTATGCTACATAGTGTAGCAAGCATGCAACACACATGTAGTGGAACGTGTGACAAGGTGCTATGGTATGCTAAGCATGCTATGCTATGAAGCACAGCAAGGCATATGAGTGGTTGTGCGACATCAATGCAGTTCACCTAATTGGACTATTGGCAAATGTCTCCAGACGCTGATAGCACAATTACAACATAGCAGGCTCACAGTTACTGCATTGTAGGCTTGCATTACAATGGTATTGTAGGTCCAACGGTCATACATGGCACATGTGGCGCCAGAAAGTCAACATGGGCATAGGGCACATGGCATCCAAACCGTCCCTTTCATGTGCTCTTTAGCCTTATAAATACCCTAATCAGCAGCGTTGAAAGGGTTGGACTATCTCTAGAGATTCAAAAAAAAGAAAAACATCATAACATTGAGCACTGAGCATTGTAGGCTTTCTATTTGACACTACAAATAGCTAGCATCTTTAGCTGGCATATTGTTCTGCCTCCCTTTCTACCACCTTGGTAGAATATCCACATTGTCAGCACCCAAGGCCATGCCCAAGCACACAACCTGTTTTTCTCTACACATCTTGGTTACTCTCGGGATCTCTGCACTTCACCACACTATGCAACCGACTGAATCCACCTTAATAGAGCAAGCTTGTAGCTTCCAAGTGGTGCATTTTTCTAACTGTATTTTACTTTGTTTCCTGCTTATTATTGCATTTTGCACTACTTTTTCTACTTTTTTTACTTTCAAACATTATTTTACATTTTTTTCCCATTTTCAAAACTAGATGTTGCAAAAGGCTATATAAACGCCAATTAAGTCCCTGTCTCATCAACTAGACCATTCAGGGCACCCCATATCCGCTCACACCTAGCATGGCCCTCTCGTGGGTACGGGGTCAAGACTTTCGCACTCGCCAACCCTTCAGTGTTTTCCAACTGCCGATGTTTTCGGTCGCTACATGGGGTAGGGGTTTTTATTTGGCCCTTTGGGGCCATGCAAGGAAGGAAGCAAGGGTGGCATAGCCAAGTGTGGAGAGGCCACGGTCACCATGGCTATAGTGATCACAGCTACCACTGCATACTGTGGCTATTTTTGTTAATCTATTTATTTTCTACACCAAGGCATGGCTGCAAGGACACTAGGGTTCTAGCAATGGTCGAGAATGGCTTATCATGGGGTAGAAGGCATAGTAGGGATTTTTCCACACACTATTTTTTTTCAAAATATTTTGGTTGAAAATTTTCCTTGTTTTTAGTATGGGTAGTAGCTCTATGCATCACATGCTATAAGGGCCATGGGGTTATTGTGTCTTGCAGTGCATCACAAGGGTCACGGGGATGATTATGCCTTGCAATGTGGCTGTAAGGGTCATAGGGGTGATCAATGCTAGAACACATTTCTTCTCTTTTATTTTGTTTTCATTTTTGCAAGGGCATGAGGGCATTCCTAAACATTGGGGCAAGTAGAGGGGGTTACTAGACATAACACCATGGGAGGGTACACTCTCCACAACCATGGGACTATGTTCTCCACATGTTGAGGGAATAGTCTAGAAAGTGTTTGTGAAAATTTTTGCATTTCAAGTATTTAACAAAATGTTAGTTTTGGGGGACTACACTCCATGCGTTGGGAGCATAGTCAAGGTGGCCCTAGAGTTAGAAAAAAAAATTCTCTTTCTAGACTACACTCTCCACTAACATAGCCCAAAGTTTAAAAAATTTTGCAATCTTCCAAACTACACTATCCTTTGAGACAATTTGGAGTTAGAAAATTATTTGCTAGAATTTTGTAAATCATGCATGATGCTAAACCTAAAAAATGTAATACTAAGTCTATGAAAATATGTTGTGTCCTAGTGAGTACCAGCCATGTCAAATGGATTGGTTGACATCGTATACTCACATGGCCCAAGGGTGCATTGCCAAAATTAAGAGTTTTTTTTAATGCGGGTTGTATAGTGTTAATATATTAACTTTCTTTAATAATTTAATGCCAAAATTTGCATCTACATATGTATACTAACACTTTGTTTGTTGCCTAGAAAATGTAGGGTGCTGCTGAAGCCTATCTTGATTATAGTAGATTGTTTTTCTCTTTGATTGTTTCTTTGTTTTTTGATCTTTTCCTTTCTCTCTTTTTTTTCTCTTTTTATCTTTTTTTTTCTAAAGAGCATTTTTTTTAGTGTTGTACTCGTGTTTGTCATCATGTGTTGTGCATCATTTTGTGTTCCACTACTTAGAAAGTTACAGTAAGCAAAAATGTGTCGAGAGTTTTGGGAATGAATGGTATGTAAATAAGGGATGGAGGAAAGGGGATGCATCGAGAATAAGAAATGTACTTGTGAATGGTTTGATTGACCTGGTTGCAGGCATCAGGAACAATGTGGTACCTTGTCATCGTGATGAAGTGCGTCCATGTGCAAACACCTCAGAGTGTCATCCTACAAACACAACTCCAAGAAGACAATAAAACCACAAGTGATGTTAACTTAAACACTTCAAACTTGAATGCAATTAGTGCAATGGAGCCACCGTGTGGAGCTTCAGGCAAGAAAAATGTTGAACAACTTCAGTTTTTTGCAATAGGTTTTGATGAGCATAGGCAGTTGAATGTAGCAGTAGATCCGTAGGCCAGTGATGATGTTGCCAGTTTATGGTCTTAGCAGACTTTCATAGATTAGTTTTACGTCATAACCCATTGGATGTTGCCATTTTATCATCATAGCGGACGGTGCCGTGCTAGTTTATAGTCGTGGTGGACTGTGAAGAGGCAAGCTAGTTTATAGTCTTAGTGGACTATGGTAGATAAAAATGTGGTAGTTTAATGTCATACTAGATGGAGTTCTGTGATGTTATTTTATCATCATAACTCTAGGATGTTCTGTGGTATCAGTTTATCGTCATGATGCTAGGATGAATCTGTGGTATCAGTTTACCATCATGATGACAGGACGAATTTGTGGTATCAGTTTACCGTCATGATGCCAGGATGAATCTATGGTATAAATTTACTATCATGATGCTAGGACGAGTTTGTGGTATTAGTTTATTGTCATGATTCCAGGATGATGTGCAGTATCAATTTACTGTCATGATGCCAAGACGAGTCTGTGGTATCAGTTTATCATCATGATGCCAGGATGATGTGTGGTATTAGTTTACCATCATGATGCCAAGACGAGTCTGTGGTATTAGTTTATCGTCATGATGCCAAGATGAGTCTATGGTATCATTTTATCATCATGATGCCAGGAAAATGTGTGGTATCAGTTTACTGTCATGATGCCAAGATGAGTCCGTGGTATCATTTTATCATCATGATGTTAGGAAAAATCTGTGGTATCAGTTTATCTTCATGATGCCAGTACGATGTGTGGTATCAGTTTACTGTCATGATGCTAGGACGAGTTTCTGGTATCAGCTTATCGTCATGATGCCAAGATGAATCTGTGATATCAGTTTACCATCATGATGCCATGACGAGTCTATGGTATTAGTTTATCATCATGATGCTAGGATGAGTCTATGGTATTAGTTTATCATCATGATGCTAGGACGGTGTGTGGTATCAGTTTACTGTCATGATGCCAGGATGAGTCTATGGTATCAGTTTATCGTCATGATGTCAGGATGAATCTGTGGTATCAGTTTATCATCATGATGCCAGGATGATATGTGGTATTAGTTTACCATCATGATGCTAGGACGAGTCTATGGTATCATTTTATCTTCATGATGCCAGGATGAATCTGTGGTATCAGTTTATCGTCATGATGTCAGGATCAATCTGTGGTATCAGTTTATCTTCATGATGCCAGTACGATGTGTGGTATCAGTTTACTGTCATGATGCCCCCCCCAGTCTATGGTATCAGTTTATCGTCATGATAGGAGGATGAGTCTTTGGTATCAGTTTATCTTCATGATGCCAGTACGATGTGTGGTATCAGTTTACCGTCATGATGCCAAGGCGAGTCTGTGGTATCAGTTTATCGCCATGATGCCAGGATGATGTGTGGATGCATGCACATATGTCTAGGTGATCCTGCAAAAGAAGAAACTAGAGAACACAATGTCAAATAGTAACTGCTAAAATCAGAACCTAAATGCACAAGAAAAATAGAAAACAATGTGAAAAGCGGTAGTTTAGGGCCTTTTCGGGCTGCATGTAAAGGTGTAAGCAAGTACAATGCAAATGAAGGTGATGTATGCACAACGAACAAAGGTGAAGACTAGGCAAGGATCAAACGTATTTTTATCCACAGGGGAGCCTTGATCACGTGTTTGTTTCCTAGCCCAACATGGTCTAGGAGGCGTGCTAGGTTTTGGTTGCTCTGGGAGGCTTTTGATTTTTACCACTCATTCGGGCATTTAAGCTCTAGGTGTTGCGTTTGTTGCCATGGGTGTTCCATCAAGAGACTTTTCTTTCAAGACTTGTGACATGTCTATGTTGTGAATGGCTTGAAAGGGAGTGTTATCACCATGTATGATGACTTTTCCACCTTCATATGGAAGGCATATTTCTTGATGTATCGGTGAGGAAAACACCCATTGTTGGCTAACCAAGGTCTACCAAGGATCATGTTCAAACTTGGCATCTCTTCTATGATGGTGAACTCCACGCTGGTGGGGAATTGTTATCATACCAAAAAGGCTAAGTTGATTGTGCCCTTAACTGTGACACGTGATCTGTTGAAGGATTTTAAACATGTGGTTTTCGTTGACATGATCTCGTCTGCCATGCCTAGTTTGTCGATGATGGAGTATAAAGCTATGTTTGTTGTCGCACCATCATCAATGTGCACTCTGTGAATGGTACATTTCCCAACACGCATGCTAATCGACAATGGAGCTATTATGACCTCCCCTCATTCAGGGTTGAATTTAACTGCATCGTTGCGGAAGACTAAGGTGTTTGAACCTAATCCTTGTGGTGTGTGTTGTGAAATAGTTGCATGGATGGATTCCTTGTTTGTAGGGATGTCCTCCGTAACAGGAATGGATGCTAACGTTTGAACCAAGGCTTCACAGTGAGTAGCTGAAGTCATGACTAGGTCGTACAAGCTCATCATTATGTTCTTCTATTTGATCGTTTGTTTTACCTGGGCTAGTGCAGCTACGAAGTCTGTGTTGTTAGTCGTTGTGTTGGCTTTGGCTTCCTTCATGTTGGTTGAGGGATGGACCTCTTAGGTAGAGGGCTTGGGCCTAGTTTGGTTGAGATTAGGGGTAGGGGCCCTAGTGTTTGATTGTTTCTTTCTTGGTGTGACCTTTGCTTTGGCTGTGGATGTTGTTCGTTGTTTGTTTGTCCTCTTCTGCTACCATTTAGTGGGCTTACCTGTGTTGTTGGCAAGGTTGACTCTTGAGGGAGAAGAGGTTGAGACATTGCCTATGGTTGGGCTCTGGGTAGGTGAGGGGCCATCACGTGGTGGCACCTTTATGAAAAATGGTAATTTAGAAGGAGTTGTTGGTTTTTGACTAGCTTGTTGTGGCACCTTGATGATGAAAGGTTTCTTTGCGGTTGTGGTCGGTGCATCATGCTAGTTTAACATCTTAGCGGACGATTGCAGTGGTACTTTGACCATGAAAGGTTTTACAGGTGCTCGTGTTGGCACTTGGATGATAATGGGAGGCCTCTTACTCATGGAGCTTGAGGGGATCGTTGCCTTGCTGAGAGGTACATAGATCATGAAAGGTTGTCGCACAAGTTTGGGCTTGCTTCCTATGCTAATGGAGTTTATGACATAGGAGGCATCATTTGTGCTAGGTTGACTCAGGGTGTTGATGTTGAGTTGGACCCGTTCTATTATTGTCTGAAAATCATCCTGTAAGGCATGGCAATTATCAGTATTGTGACCGGACATCTGGTGGTAGTGACAGAATTAATCTAACTTGAAGTGTCATGGGACCGGGGGCTCATTTGGCATTGCTAAGGTGGGATTTCTTAGTAGCTCACAGTACCTGTCATGTCTTTCGTAGGCATTCTCTGCTACTTGTTTGTATTGTATTTTCCCAATTTTGAGGAGTTCCTCTAGTAGTTCAGAGGGTTTTGTGGGTAGCGGTGTATACTTAGAGTGATCCTTGTGCTGAAAGTTGGGCCTTGGGGTGGCCCCTATCATTGTAGGTAGGTTGGTACAGGTGTTTGTTGTTTTTTTGCTTGCAGCTACAGTTTTCATTATTGTCTTTTGTTTGGCAATGTGTTGGTTTGTGTAAGCCACATAGGTAGGATCATTGCTAGTTTTTATAGCTTGTTCAATGTTCTTGATCTATGGGAAGGTTTCGCTAATTATTTGAGCACTTAGGTAGTACAGTTTTGACTTAACGAACTTATTCACGGCTCCCTTTAGAATCGTAAGCAAATACGTTTCAAGGATGGGCTCAAGAAGTTTGTTAATGGCTGCACTCCATCATTGAATGAACTTCTACACAAGCTCTACTGGTGTTTGTTTCACCTGAATCAAAGTGTCTAGTGTGGCCTCAAGCTAGAGGTTGTACTTAAACTGGGTAATGAACTGATATAACAGATCCTCTAGAGAGGATATGGAGTTACGTGGTAGGGCTCGGTACCAGTCTAAGGCACTTTCCATTAGGAACATGGCGAACATGCATAGGATTTCATGGGGCCAAGCTTGAAGTAATAGGGTCTCTAATCAGAATGTTACCAAGTGAGCATTCGGGTCTCCCTTCCCATTGTACTTAGTTAACTATGGGAGTGTGATTCCCTTGGGTAAAGATAACGGTGGCACTGAAGAGCTAATTGGATCATCTTGGTAGAAGTCTAGTACTTTAACTTGTTTAGTGTTTTCTATTTTGAGGTTCTTTACCTCTTCAGCTAACGCTTGCATCATTTTTTTGGCTTATTCTCACTCTTTGATGGTAGGCAAGTCAGTTGGTTGGGGAGATTGTTGGGTTGTTATTTGTTGTTGTGGAGCAACGTTCAAAGTTGTGGTTGCGGGGTTTGGCACGTTGAAGTGAGTGGATTTTTGAACAAGGGGTATGGTTCCTTGCCTAGCCACAAACTATGAAGTGATACCCTAGATGCATAGAGCTAAAGTGATCAAAGGGGCTTCATGTGTTTGCACGTGTGGTATGTACTTGGTGGAGATGGACGTGGGCAATCTCTATCGGGATACCAGTGCTTGTGTGCTCATTGAAACTTTGTGAGGGGTCATTTGTCCCATGCATAGGGAGTGAGGGTCATTTGGTTTTGGGGCTCCTTAGTGGGTCATAGTGAGTTTTGGCTTCTTGCCATAAGGAGCTGGGAGATGAGTCAGTGCTGGGGCTCAGAAATGAGGATGATGTCATATGTGGAGGGAGTGAATTCATGACCCCCCATGTATATGCACTCAAAGTTTTGTTTCACTTCCTTCTCTATGTGGTTAATGGGAAGGTTGGCCTGAATCTTCATACAGATGTAGTTATACTATTCTTGTGTGAGTATTACGTGGGCATGTGTCTTGGAGATCAGGGAAGACTCCATGGTGATGTGTGACTAGGCAACGTATGGACAAGGCAACAAGTGCAGCGTGTAGTCTAGGCTGAGGATGTAGCATGTGCAATGTGACTAGACTACAGCATGTGTCGCATGACAAGTCTACAGCGTGACTAAATATAGTGTGACTAACTATCCAGCATGACTAACTACAATATGACTAACTATCAAGCATCACTAACTACACCGTGACTAACTGTCCATTGTGACTAACTGCAGCATGACTAACTATCCAGCATGACTAAGTGCAGCGTGAATAACTGTCTAGCGTGACTAACTGTAGTGTGACTAACTATCCAGTGTGATTAACTATAGCATGACTAACTATCCATCGTGACTAACTACAGCGTGACTAACTGTCCAGTGTAACCAACTGCAGTGTGACTAATTATCCAGCATGACCAACTGCAATGTGACTAACTATCCCTACGTGTGGAAACCAGGTACAATGTCTGAGGCTAAGGCACAATGTGTGTATGCTGAGCACAACGTGTGTATGCCAAGGATAGGATTTTGGATAGAGTTTGTAGCATGTGCTAGCAGAGGACAACGTCCTGGATGTTGAGTGGATCGTGTGCCAAGAGAGGGCAGTGTGCACATTTAGATGGAGTCTGTGAGTAGGGGCCAGCGTCTGCAGGTTGAGGGGAGTGTGTGGATGCTGGGGTACAGCATGTGAACAATGTGGTTAGCGTGTGGACGCTGTATGCTAGATGCTGGACACTGTGGATAGGCAAACAAAATGCAAACAAAAGTAGCCCTCCTTCTAGTGCCAAAAACTATACTGTCTGAAATCATTGGCGTAAGGCTGGAAGAAAACTGAACGCCTAAAGATCTCCAAAGAGATACAGTGGACCCTTCCTTCACATGAGGGAAAGCTGGAAAAATGAAGGAAGAGTGCCTTGGATGGTCTGCATGCAAATCAAACAAGGACTTCCCCTAGCATACATAGTTGCGATGTGCTAGGTTAGGCGTAAACGGGTGCGAACGACAGAAAAGAATGTAAACAAGCATGTATAGCAAAGAAAATGTGAACAACTATAAATAGTGTAATAATGCAAACAATATAAACTGGATGGCAAAAAAATGCAAACAATGTAGATTACAAATGTGCACCAGTCAGAACGTCATTACAGATTATTGCAAGTTAGACGTTTAGCCCCGATGGGAATGCAGATGCTGGGAAGGTGTGCCCAAGCTTTTCAACATGACCAAGTTTGATGCCCAGTGTATGAAGTGTTGCCCAGAGTGTGGAGGAGGATGCTCAAAATTGCTAACCTAGAAGTTACCCCCCCCCCCAAATTGCCAACCCCGGTTTAGTGTGAGATCGGGGTATTTATGCAGGTTTGAGCACGAGATTCGGATTTGTGTGGAAGATCCATGGTTACCGGAAGCAGGAAATGCGGATCAGGTGATAGGTGTGAATGTTTTGATCGTATGCATAGAATTTTACAATGTATAGGGTGCAGCATGACTGATATCTCTTACACTGGTGTGTGTAATCCACAGCGTAAGAGCTTGATACACTAAAAAAATGCAAAATGTGCTAAGAATGTTAAAGTACAAGAGTGGATCTAGATATCTAGCCTTCAGATCTATAGATCTGTGCTATTTTTGCTCTACCAAGGCCTCTAGTGTGCATGGATCTAGCTCTAGCATGTATGTAGTGTGTCCTAGCATCAACATCTGGCATCCAACGTGTCAACATCCAACATGTCCAAGTGTTTACACTGCATACGCTAGTGCCAGCATGACCATCAACATGTACAATGTTTATGATGCATTTTGAGCCAATTTTTGACCTGTGAGACCCATTTTTGAAGTGGATCTGCATGCCTAAGGTCAAGAGGGTTCTTCATGTCTATTTTGAGCTGATTTGGAGGTTTTTTTGGCACACTTTTGGTTGGTCATGCTGTGGTCACGCTGCCCAGTGTGACCTCAGTGTGACCAACTGAAAATGCCATGTTTGGGGCCCAAATTATGAGTTTTTTAAGCCTTCAAACATGTGCAAGTGCTTCCTATCCCTGGGGGTTGCTCAGATGTCGAAGATGATGCCTAAAAATGGTTGATTTGCCCTGTTTTTGTTTGGTCACATTGTGGTCATGCTGTGTAGTGTGACCTCAGTGTGACTAAGTGGAAATGACACATTTTGAATCAAATTTGGATGTCTAATGCCTATTTCTTGAAGTCCAATTGCTACCTACTCTCTAGGGTGGTCTAGTTGCTGAATCTGAGCCCAATTTGATGTTGTTTTGGTCATCATTTATTTGGTCACGTTGTGGTCATGCTGTGCAGCGTGACCTCAACATGACCTCAGCATGACCAAGTTAAAATGACATATTTGAAGCTCAAACCTTGATTTTCTAAAGCCTGTAAACATGTACAATTTTTGCCTCACTCCCAAGAGTTGAATTTATGTCAAAATTTTTCCTGGAGGTGCTTGAATTGAGCTATTCTTATTTGGTCATGCTGTGCAACGTGACCTCAGCATGGCCAACTGAAAGTGACTCAAAACATGTGATTTTGAGCTCAAATTTCAAGGTTCTAGATGCTGGGAGCTGCAGGGGACTCCAGTGATGCTCAAAGGGGGTTTGCATGCCCAAATTCAGCCTGTTTGGACATGATTTTGGGGCTCCAAAGTTTGCTCATGCTGGTCATACGTTCGGCCCCCTTCATTCTTGATGCCGAGACTTGATGTAGTCATTTGTAGGTCCCTGAGGGACCTTACTTGCTCCATTGTGGGCCATTTGAGGCTTCTTCAAAGGCTCACAAGTTGTCTGGAAATGTTACTGAAATTTTTGTGGTGTTTTCATTAGGCATCGTTCGTCCTACCTATAATGTTAGCACCCTTTATGATGGCCTAGCCCACAAACCTGTGGTGGGGCCCAAGTGCTATGTTCATGGCACAACCCATGCAACAAGCATCATGTCTGGTCACACAACTTGGAGTTAGGTTGTGGGCCATCCAACAACCATAGTAGGTAGTAGAACCTATGTAGCCCACCATCGCAACCACACCCAACTTGGATCAATCATTCCAACTGATACAAAGCCTTACTAAAGATGTCAAGGGGCTTAAGGATGCCTCCTTAGAAACCATCTATGTGATGGACTTCTACCAAGATGATCCAATTAGTCTTGTAGTTTCACCACTAGCACTACCTACCAAGGTACCACTTCCACAGTTCACCAAATACAATAGTGAAGGGGATCCTAACATTCATCTAGTGACCTTCTCGTTAGAATGCCTTCTACTATAGGCATGGCCAAATACCATCATTTGTGTTTCTTCTATGCCTTTAATTAGTAAAGCATTAGACTAGTATTGTGTACTCCCCAATGCCTCTGTCACTTCATTCGAGGAATTGCTCATCTAATTCATTACTTAATTCAAGTATAACCTGAAGCCTGAGGTGATCCTAGATCAACTGATGCAAGTGAAGCAAGGCCACTTAGAGCCCCTACAAAAATTCATCCAGTAGTGGAGTGCATCACTCAACAAAATCTACAAGCCCATTGCAGAAACACACTTGCTAGCCATCTTTAAAGGTGTAGTGAATGACTTTATCAAGTTGAAACTATACTACCTTGCCCCACAGTTCTTAAGCCAAGCATTTTCTCAAACCAAGAGCATCTAGGATGTTGTGGAAGCTAGTAAGGATCCAACCTACATGGCCTACAAAAATCTACATGTGAAGAAGGACAAAGACAGGGACAAAGACAAACAAGCAATCACAATTGTTGCAATGATGGCCAACGAGGCTAAGCTTACCAACACTAAACCAATGACGAAGTTGCCCAAGGTTCTAGCTAAAAGCAACAAGGTGGTTGGCCCTAGCATAGTGGCAAACAACCAGTCTACATCCTTGACAACCATAGCACTAACTTTCATAAGGCCTAACTTTTAAGTGCAAGGATCACTCAAATTATACACCATTTCCAATCAAATAGTCAAAGCTATTGGACCAATTTCTCCATGCTACACACATCCAATACAAGAAAATGTCTGAAGATTCTTTCATGCAACATGATCAATACTATGAGCTCCTCAAAAATGCTTAAGCTACACTACCTAATGAGCCTCTAGTCCCTAAGCATTTTAGATTAAACTAATTTTTCTAGTATCACTAATTGTAATGTCATGACACAAACTTCTCCATGGCTTTATAGGATGATAGAAAATGCATGATTGATAAGGGTAAGTTGGTCCTTGATGCTACCAACCTAGTACACTACCAAAACTAGTCAATGGGGGTTTACAAGGACCTTCTCAATGTAAGTGGTACAGGGTACATCATCAATGTCATTAGCATTGATGATGACTCATAATTAGCATGGGAGCCATTTGTGCTCCATGTGCCCTTTCGTAACACTAGGAACTCCTTGACATCAACTAGTACAAGGATCCCTTTTGTCATCAAAGTACCACCTTGGGCACCCATAACACCCTTTGTGGTTAGGGCCCTATATTTACAATAGCCCAAACACCCTTTGTCCTAAGGGTGTTGCAACATTCATATTCCCCACCTATTAGGAGTTTGGTGGTGGGCAATGCATCGACTCCTACTTGTCCAAGATCCCATTCTGCAAGCAACTCCAACAAACAAATGAGATGGCAAACTAAAGGGATTAATGAGCACCTTGTTGATCAAATTCTTAGGCAACACCAAAAGTAAAGGGCATTAGGCCCACCAATGGCCCAACCAACTAAATAGGCCACAATAATAAACAGCCAAGATCATAGCATTGAGGCTCTGAAAACTAGCAACCAACAATAGAGCATTGAGGCTCCAAAGTAAGCAAAAAAAGCCCCCTCCACAATAGATTTGTCTCTTGGGCTACATGAATGATATGAAGGCCATCAACAACAAGGTAGTAGATAGCAAAAATGATTTCCTTGATGCATTGGCCTAGGTCAATCAATCTTTGAAATAGAAAAATACAACTTTAAGCATATACAACCTAATAATGACTTCCTCCATCATCGCAAAGTGTTACTGTGCATGTTGACCTTCATTCCTATCACAAAGGACATCCCAGTAGATGAATAGTCCATTCACACTATGATGTTTCCTCCTCCCTTGCAAGAATCAAGTTCAATATCCCTAGCATTTTGTGATGAGGCAATCAAGGTGGATCCTAAGAAGGGTCAAGTCATTACTGCACTGATGTTTATCACTATCTATATGGAAGAATTCAAGATCTATAGGCTGCATGTCAATGACGGGATGGCAACCAATGTCATCCCCTACACAGTCATTGACAACCTTGGTCTTGGTGATCGAATTCAACCAATGAGGAAAACACACCTGAAGTTCTTTAATGGGTCATGTGTTGTCGTAAAGGGAACTATCATGATAGCCTTTCTGGCTAGGGAACAATTCCCTACCACCATTGAATTTATAGTAATTGAAGAGATTCTAGGTTTCAACCTAATCTTGGGTAGGCCTTGGTTAGCCTAGCTATGAGTCGTATCCTCCCCAATCCATCAAGAGATCCACCTTTTGTACAAAGATGTAGAGGTTATCATACATGATGACAATGTAGCCCCTCTGACCATTAGCAACATCGATGTTGAATAGGGGTTGGAGGTAGAGTTCCCTAATGACACACCTCTCACGAAAGATGAAGGTGAAAAATGTGAAGTAGACCAACTTGAAGAATAAATGAAATTCCCTTATCCTTCAAAAGAAGCTTTGTGGGTAGAATTTCCCTTCGACATAACTAATGAGGGTTCGAGCAAGCACTGTATCATATCCTCCATGCCCTACACACCTCCTAACCCACATTAGATTAGGCAACAACTATGTGACTAAGGTATCTCCTTGGTCTAATAGGTGCTAGGTCCCTACCTACCCCACTTATGAATGCTTTGCTTATTTGCATTTATGTTTGCATTTTACATTAACTTGATTGTTTGCAATTTTTCATTGTTTCCTCCTTTATGCATTTAGTTTACATTTTCGCTTTGTTACTTTTTATAAATTCATTTATGCATAAAAATGTCAAAATAGATAAACATACGTAGCTTTCCATGGCCTTAAAACAGGCATCCTATGGCCAAAAAAGGCCTTAAACTACTACCTAACCCACCATAACCTAAAACTTGCAATTAAATCCCCTTTTATCACATGACCCAAAATGGACTAAAACTACAAGCATGGCCTACCGTGGCCCTAAAACTAGCATCGCATGGCTTGTCATAGCTTAAAATTCACAAAACTAATAGAAAAAAGCATAAAAATTAACATAAAGATCTAACTTGAGAGGGTCCTACATTGGCCATGTCTAGAGGTATTATATAAAGATTCTCCTTCAAGCATTAGAGAATCTCAGCCCCTGATAGCTATGTCCAATCCTCCTAGCTAAAGTCAACACCCACAAGGGTTTTATCTTCATCCACAATGGTCCATGCAAGTAGATACATAGAAAAAGTGGTAGATGAAGTCTCCCCTGAAGGCATGGAAATATCCAACTTAGGAGAATCACTAACCATTGTGTAGTGAATGAAAATCTTGAAGACCCAACTCCTGTCAATTACCTCAATGAACAATGCAAGGTAGTGGGCTTTGATAGAATCTTCTTTGAGTTGTTGTAGATATGCATCACACACATGCTTATAGTGAAACTTATGGTCCTTCTGTGTGTGCCCCCATTTGCACACCTTAGTGCTAAAGCTTTTCCAATCCTAGCCCTTCTAGGCAAGTAGGTCCATCTATAGCCTCTACTTGATGACCTCTTGGGTGGCCTAATTTTTGCCTTAAATCACTGACCAGTACCTAGTGTAATCAATCTCTATGATTTGTTAAGTATTATTTCCCCTTGCTTGAGCCACCAAGAAATCATATCGGGACTAGAGGCCCTTAATTTTCATGTTTTGGCTTACCACCATCTCCTAAAGCTTATGTACACATCTTCATAGTTTCTTGTTTGATCACTTGTAGATCCATAACACTTTTTCACTAGAAAGAATGCACTTTCTAGCTATCTTGTACACATAGTGAGGTACTTACTCAACTTTAGGAGGGTGCTCAAGGATGGCATCCACCTTAGCCACCTAGTTCATATCCTAGCAAAGCTTAGAACCTATTGGCATGCAATAAGCAAATCAACATTAGCCACAAACCAAGCATAAAATTGGTAAAGCAACATAAGCAAAAAAATATGCATACTGAGCTCAAGATCCACCTACTATATGTGGTCCATCATGTCCTCAACTATGTCTTCCATGAAGGAAAATTTATTTGACATCTCCACTTAGGCTTCATGCAATGGGCAAGTGCAGGTGGTGGATCACTAGCAAGAACATCCAAAATTGTAATCCAATATGGTGCAATATTTAGCATAGCAACAATTAAATAGCCAAATATGCAAAAGCATAAGAATAAAATAGATGGAAACTTAAAGAACTTACCGAGAAAGCCCTTAGGTGTGAGAGCAAGGAGGTCTTCCAACTACACACTATCAAAGAGGTTGGCAAAATCACCTCATCAGGGTAAAATAACCTCTCTACATCGAACTGTTGTAAGGCCTCTGTGGCCTCATGCAACTCCTCCCTGGGTGCCCCCTCCTTAATTTGAGGATGGGCCCTCTCTGCTGCTACCACCACCACTACTTCAACAACCCTCTCTCTTGACTCAAAAACATAACACAGTAGTATTAGCATGACATGACATGAAAACATAAAAACATAAAAAAAATGCATCCACACATGTGCTAACTTGCAACAACTGCATTCAAAGTAGGTATCTTGAAGCATATCTTTTTGATGCCCACCTATCCAACCATAAGGGCAGCCTCCTTTTCCATGTGTGGCTTCTTGATATTTGCTTTGGATGGTCCCACCATCTCTACAATATAATAGTTGGCCTTGATCACATCCCCAATGATAGTTTGGGGACACTCACTAGAACTATCATTAGAATAGTGTGATCATGACCTCTCCATATGGCCTTTGGTCATAACTAAATGTGACTCATTGATTCCCTCTATGTGGTCCTACATGCATGTGGTGCTAAAAAAGTGCTTGATCCAAGGTTTGGACAGCTACTCACAATCCTACACTACCCAATGTCCACTACCTTGGACCACCAGGAACTCCACAAACCTTCATAGATATGTTGCAAAGAATGTGAAGCACACGTGAGACCTCGCCTAGAGGTTGTAACAAACTCTAGTGATCTCTGCTTGCAATCTAGTGGTGATGTAGGAGGCCTAGTTGAACCTTGTGCCCTCCTACAGTACCTCCTTCATCATCCACACTTTCTCTCCACCTTAAGGGATTTTCCTTGGGAGAGCAACTTTAGGAAGGAAAGAGCACAAAAAAGAGGGTAAAGCTCCCAGACCTCAAGCACATGCATGTCTCTAATCATGATGCATTTATGAGATTAGGTGGTTCCCAACCACTCCTCAACCTCTCTTTTATAGTTCAATTCTCTATTGTCCTTGTTAATGACCAACAGGCCCTCAGAGGGAAGGCCAAAGAGGTCAACAAAGAAGTTATCATGGGTGATAAAGTGGCAGGCATCACTACTGAAGGAGTATATAATGGTAACCATTTTGACCACTAGAATGCTTGAGCTAAAGTCTAAGAAAAGGTTCATCAACCTAGCATGTGTGAGCCAACTAGTCAATGCCCCCAAGGATTGATGGCACACCCAATATAGTGCCCCCTTTATATCACTATATTTCATAATGAGAGTGGCTTCACTGTGGCTGGTGGTGATCACTGTCACCTTTCTTGAAGTACTTGTAGCTACAACATAGGAAAAACCATGATAAAATCAAGCAAGGGTAAATCAACAAGTATAAGTAAGTAAGCATAAGGACCAAACAACAAATTCTTACATGGAACAAATAGTGTGCATGGTGGAGGTGGTGGTGCAACTGACTCCTTAATGTTGGGCACACCACTAGCCCACCCCTCATCAAGCCAACCATAATTCTTACACTACTTGAATGCCTTTGGATACCAAGTGGAGTATTTGTTTTAATCCTCTCCCACCTACTCATGTACAGCCTCCCAAAAGTTCAAACTAGAGGAGAACACCTCTAGGGAGATGTAGGTCAAAGTAAGGGCCTCTTCCTCATCAAGGAGCTCCTAATCATCAACTTTGAATCTAGCATTAGGAATGAGCACTTAGCAGTTAGCAAATTTAGCATAGCCAATAGCAAGTAATATAATGAAAAACCATAACAGCACTTACCTTCTCATGTAGTATATAGTTGTAGGTGGATTCTAGAACACTATATACACATGCAGGGAAACGAAGAGGGTGTTGCTCCTACTATAACAAGAAAACTCTAGCATTTCCTAGATTTTGGATAATGGACAAGTGCCCCAGGGGCCTTGCCTCAAAGCACCTACTCTATCATCATTGGTAGTAGGATCATTGGACATAAATCGCAATATGTCCTAGTTGGCCCTAGGTAGCAACATCTTAGTGATGGTGCTTGTGGACTCTGCCACTAAGTGTGACCACATCATCACACTAAACTACTATAGCAGGAAGGCTAGAAACTCAAAATCCCTAGGCCAAAACCATACCGCTTGATGATCCACCTTTATATCCAATGCAGGCATGTTGGGCACAGGCTCACTCATGTATCAAAGAATGTCGATGAGCTCCACAATGACAAAGAAAGGCCTCAGCAACACCCTATGATCACACAAATAAATGAACATAGTGTTAGTATACATTAGATGCATTTTAGCAAAAATACATTCAAATACACTTAGTAAAAAATTAATATGACATAGCGTAAGTTAGAAAAATATCTTAGGGCCCCTTAGGCCCCATGAGTATAGGACATCAACATACACATTTGACATGCCTGGTGCTCACTAGGGTAAAGCATGTCTTCATAACATTAACATTTCACATGGCTATACATTTGGCATTACGCTTCGCATGTTTTGGCAACATGACATTAGCATTTTGCATTCTAGTTTGGCATAAAATTTTCATAAAATAATTTTAACTCTAGGTAACATGGCTTGAAAATTTATTAGAAAAATTCTAACTCTAGGCTACCTCTGGGAGTGTAGTCCAAGAATTTAAAAAATTTCTAGAGAGCGTAGCCCTCAATAAGCAAAAAAAGAAAAACTAACTACTTGCTATGATCCTACAGAGCATACCCCTAGCACCACAAAAAATTTCAAAAATTAAAAAAATTTTAAGAAATACTAACTACTAACTATGCTCCTATGAAGCATATCCCTAAGAAATACATATATATATATATATAATGACACTATCCAAGCATCATGTGAGGCACCCAATGCCAACCATAGCTTTGACCTTCATAGCCACACCAATGGCTCATACCCAAAAAAGGAGGGATAAAGCTCAAACAACCCTTATAGCTCTGCATCCTACTATTGGGCACTAAGCCCTCATAGCTCCCATGACCATCCACAAGGGAAAAAATGGGAGCCCCGTACCATGACCCTACCCTGTGGTGGAAGCCCATGGCCACCACCAATGCACATATTCCTTGCCTGCATAGGAAATACCTACGAAGAACAAATTAAAGTTAAAGGATAAGCCCCATCACATGCCTCACCTTGCCAGCCATGGCCAAACCCTCATCCTTGCCTTGTACAAAGGGCATAAAATCAAAAAAAAATGTAACATAAAGAAACCACAGTAGTGGCCTACCATGCCTTGGCCTAATGAGTGGCTACCCTAGGACACTGCCAAAGCGTCAATCCCCTATGTTGTGCACAATAACAAAACATTTTTTTGTAGGTCTATGACCTTCACCCTCCCTTGGCAGCCACATCGACTATCATAATAGCCATGGCCACCATAGCACAAATCCCTAGACCCACATCCATCGTTACCCCCACAAGAAAAATCACAAAACCCTCTCTGAAAACCCTTCATACCACACATCTGTCCTCCCCTACTACACAACCACTATGGATATGGTGATAGTGGCCCCTATCAAGGTAAGGTTCCACCTACAAAATCAAACCCTAAGCCTCAACACCTAAGTACAAGAAAAGGACTGAAAACAAAAAAAGAAGTAGAGAGTAGTTAGGATACCTAGTGGTCGATGATGCCCTCCATTCCTCCATGGGTGCTTCTAGCAAGCATCCAAGGACTTGCTCCCCCTCATACACATTGACTAGGCTAGGGTGCTAATGTCCACTTCAATGTAACATTGTTGGCAACTATGCTCTTCCAACTATGCTATGCTCTGGAAAGTTCATTTTTACCTTTGATAATGACAAAATTCACCAAGGGTAAAATGCACTTTTATACCTCTAGGGACCACTTAAATTTTTACCTACCTGAGACTACACTCAATATTACTAAGTGTAGTTACCAAAGTTAGAAATTTTTTTTATTTTTCTATTTTTCTCTGGACTTAGAAATATTTGGAATTTTTCTTGTTTCCCAATGAGCGTCCTAGCTAGTTTTGTATTTTTGATCCACTCAACTTTGTTCTAATGATGCATTTAGCATATCTAACTATTTGATATGACATTAAACTAACACTCAATGGTTTTTGAAGATCTTAAACTAGCACTTCATGGTCTGCTAAGACCTTAAATTGGCCACCCCACTATAGGTCAAGGCCTAAAACTAGCCCACACATCCCTTATCTTTGCATATTTAGGAAAATTTTATTACATTTTTTTCTTTAACTATGCATATTTCTCTCATTAATATAGGTTTAGCTTGATGCTTGTCTTGTTGTTTTTGCAAGATTATCGTAGGATTTACAACATTTCTATGTACAAGCACCTTCATTCACCACTAGTCCTTACTGGACCACATTGTGATCTTATGCAATGCATCGATCCTCAATGCTTAAACCTTGAGCTCATAGACTATGATGAATACATAACATTTGTAGAGGCAGTGCTAGACTAGCCAGACTATCTAGTTAGGGCTATAGATCTATAGGCAAGTGATGTCACTAAGGATCCCCTCTTTGAAGTCCCTATAGTAAAATCTAGTGGCAAAGTGAAAACATTGAAACTTAGTTCTTTGTTAGAGCCTCAACATAATCAAAACATCACAAAATTACTGAACAAAAACATTAAGGCGTTTGCATGATCCTATGAAGACATGCTAAGCCTCAATCCTCACGTAGTGCAACATCACATAATCCTTGATCCTATCATAAAACCAAATAAGAAAAAAGCTTGCAAAGTCAGGCTTGAGGTGGCATTGGTAGTCCACAATGAAATCACCAAGCTTTAGAAGGTTGGTTTCATCTAGATAGTTGACTACATAGACTAGGTCTCCAACATCATAGTTGTACCCAAGAAAAATGGAAGTATATGCATCTACAGAGACTTTCACGATCTTAACAAGGCCACTATTAAAGATGATTTTCCATTGCCTAGTATTGATCAATTGGTCTATACTATGGCTAATCATTCCTTTTTTCCATTATGAATGGTTTTTTGAGGTACAACTAGATTTGGATCAACCTAGAGAACCAGCTCAATACTACCTTCATGACTCCTTGGGGTACCTTTTGCTACACTATGATGTCCTTTGGACTTAAGAACATAGGAGCAACTTATCAATGAGCCATGACATACATTTTTAGTGATTACCTATTAGGTCTACTCAATGATTATGTTGACGATATAGCTATTAAATCCAAGGCATTATAGAACCATGCAAGTGATTTAGGCCTTGTGCTCAAACATTGCCTCAAACATGAACTTAGGATAAATCCTAACAAATGTGTCTTTGATGTCAAGATAGGTAGCATGCAAGGTCTTTTAGTATCTAAATCAGGCATATGCATAGACCCCAATAAGGTTAAGGCCATTGTTAACTTAGGACCATTGACTAACCTTAAGGATTACAAGGAAGATTGCAATTTATATGTTGGTTTATTGCATAGTTGATCAACAAGTTATAGCCCATGCAACACTTTCTCAAAAAGGGAGTTCATTTTGAGTGGAAAAATCAATGCCAAAAGGCATTTGATAATCTTAAATAAGAGTTGGCTCAACTTACAATAATCTACCCTCCGCAAGGAGATAAACCTTTCTACATCTACCTTGCTACCTCTGATGCGTCCATCACTTAAAACCTTGCTACCTCTGACATGCCCAACACTTAAAATCTTGCTATGAATTGGTGAAGCATTTTCTCAAGAAATTTTCAACTATTAATGTTCAACGTATCCCTTGCAATGAAAACTCCATAAATGATGCATTAGCTACGTTATCCTTAAGCATTGCATCTAATATGTTTCATGCATTGCCCACCTTTATGGTGGATTGCACTATGCCTATCATGTAAACAACTAACATTACTTCCATAGCCACAGTAAGCATAACCCACACAATAGAGTGATATGATGACATCAAGGTGTACCTTCTATAGGGTGAACCTCCACAACACCTAACCTCTGCCTAAAAGGATGTAGTGCAAAAGTAGTTTTAGTAGTATGTCATCATGGGTGATAGCACCTTGTGTTGTAGATCCTATAATGGCATACTATTGATTTGTGTTAGTGACAAAAAATAATAGATGATCATTGAACAAGTTTATGATCCTATAATGGCATACTATTGACCTATGTTAGTGACAAAAAAACATAGATGATCATTGAACAAGTTCATGAGGGACTCTGCAGAGGCCACATAGCACCCAAGGCAATGGCAATGAAGAATAGATAGTTAGGCTACTATTATCCTTACTTGGAGCATGATTTCATTTCCAAGGTCAATACATGTGACACATGTCAATGACATGATAGCTTAATGCATGTACCACCTACTAAGCTACATACAACGTAGATCATGTGGTTGTTCCAATGCTGGGGGTTGAACATGATAGGGCCTATAACACCTACATCCTTCACAGGGCATTGTTTCATTATAACCCCCCCACTAAGTATTTTACAAAGTGGGTTGAGGCTATTCCCTTTTGGAAGACTACATCATAATAGGTTTTCAAATTCATCCTCAACAACATAGTGTCCCATGTTGATTTACCCATGACTATAGTCATAGACAACAAGCCATAGTTTAGCAATGCTAAGACCAAAGCCTTTTGTAAGCACTTTAGAATCAAACATTCCTTTTAATCACCCTACTACCCACAAGTGAATGGCCAAGTAGAGGTCACAAACAAAGTCATCATTAATCTTTTAAAGAATATGCTCGACTATAGCAAACAATAATGGCATGAGTATTTAATCTATGCACTCTGAGACTACTGCACGACATAATGAATTGTAACAAGTAAGATGACATATAGCTTGGTTTATGGATCTGAATCCATCTTGCCTCTTGAGTTATAGGTGCCATCACTCCATGTAATCCTCTCAAGCTTCATCAACAAGGCTCAAAATCATGAGTTTAGGGCCATAAACCTTGACTCGATAGAGAAGGAGTGCATTCAAATGCTTGGTCAAATTGAGTGGTACCAACAAAAGTAATGGAAAAAGAACCATCACAATCAATATTAGCACTCAATCAAGGAAGGGGATCTAGTCCTTAAGGCTATTCACAACCTCATAGATAAATTCTCAACCAACTGGGAAGAGCCTTTCTTAATCATCAAGGCTATGGCAACAGAGCATTCAAGCTTGCTTACTATGATGGTAATGAATTTACCAACTCCATGAACCACTCATACTTGAAGCCATATTATGCCTAGTACACAACACTACATCAACAAAAAAGCAAGGTAAGCAAGAGTCTACTATGACTATAAACAAACATAGATAGTCTGCTATGACTATAAACTAGCATAGCAAGAGTTCGCTATGACTATAAACTTGCACATATAGTTTACTATGACTATAAACTAGGACAACAAGAGCCCGCTTTGACTATAAACTAGCATAGATAGTCTACTACGACTATAAATTGGAATCCACATCCATAGTCTAGTATGACTATAAACTAGCATAGCGACCATCTACTATGATGCCAAACTAGCATAGCAATAGTCTGTTATGACTATAAACTAGCATAGCATTCATCTACCATGACACTTAAACTAGCACAGCTCATCCTTATGTCATGATGTTAAACTGGCACAACATCCATCATTTACTACAATGTTAAACTAGCATCCAATAGTCTACTAGGACTATAAACTAGCACATCATGATCTACTAAGATCCTAAACTAGTATAGCATATGGTCTACCAAGACCTTAAACTAGGTTTTTAGTTCAATATGCATAGTTTTGCAAACAAGTGAGCATGAATACTTTCAACTCTTCATCATTCACCCATACCTCATGGGTAGGGTGGGGCATTGTAGTTTCATAATGGAGTTCACATTATCAAGAGAGGCCTCTAGAACATTTGTAGCATCACTACCCTTTGGCATTTTTTTGATCCTCTAGAAATTCTCTTGGGCATTTTGCTGACCTTCCAGAGCTCCTACCACAATCCCTAGAAATACCAACCATAGGCTACACTACCAGCATTACTAACCTTGGGTATTTCTATTGCTTGGATCTCTTGTTGTCAGCACCACTTGGTAGAGTACTAGTAGTACTATGGCCCAGCCATTTTGCTACCATCCTCTAGCCCTCACCCTTACCTAGGCTTGGGAGCACTTTAGCATCTTGGCTCTCTACCATTTTGCTAGCTTTCCAAGCTCCTGTCCTTGGTGTGGAGTCTTGAGCACCTACATCACCATCTCCCTTAGCCATTTTTCTAGCCTCTCTATGGTGCTTACCACCAGTGTGGCTACTAGAGCTTTTGAAATCTTGTCACTCTAGCACCTACACAAGTTTTTCTACATTGGTTCTTTAAGATCTTGCAGCTAGTCCACCCATTGTAGCATTTGTAGCACACTCACATCCAGTAGTTTACTCTCATCTCATGTTGTATGGTTGTTTTCTCATTTTTCCCACATTGTGTTTGTAGGATGAAACCTCAAAGGTGATTATGTAAGGACACATCTCATTGTAGTGGCAAGTCATCACATTGCTCTGATGTGCATGATTGGGATAACTGAACAACTCAAGAGTGCATATCCCTATTACACCACTACCACCTACTTGCTTATCCATTTTATCCTACATTTTTCTTGCTTCACATTACATCACCGAGCTTGCAACCCCTCTGATGCACATGACACCCTCTTTACTTCAATCATAGAACCCATAGTAAACACAATGCAACTAGTCATATGAGGAGCTTCTATAGGCTAGTCAAAGCCTAAGAAAATATAACACAACTCATCCCAAGGAGGAAAAACCTATCCCATAGATGCACCAAAGTTGCACTAAAGCACAACCCATTAGGTGGCATGCAGCCCACATGATGAAAGGCATCCTACAGCTAGCATCTTGCACAATGTAGAACCCAAAGTAAGTTCACCTTGCACTCACCAAAAAAAAATGCAAAGCAAAAAAATAAGGTAAAACATATCCCCAAGCATTTAGTGAAGTTATAATTTTGTAACCAGTCCAACCCTGAATCTACACCAACCTTCTCATAAGCACTTTGACAAGAGATCACAATTTCAGGGGAAAACCATCCAGGTGTTGTGTGCACTAACTCTCTCACAAGCATTCTAATGAGAGCTCATCATTTTGGCAACAAGCCATCCCTGGTGCCCCATCTTGTAGTATTACACCATTTTCATTTCATTTTCTTATTATCCTATAGCACATTTCCTACATCTTTTATCCCTAGCATACCATTATCCTTAGCACTCTTAAGTGTGACGAAGCAACATCCAGTTAAGTACTGATGAGCAATGTTGGTGTCATACCTACCATGATGTTTTGCATTCTTTGTCAACATCCCTCAGGCCACTCCTCCAAAACTCAACAAAGAGGAACCAATTAAACACCACCAAATTTAGTCTCCCTGGTCTCAACTACAAATTTGGCTAAGTATCAAAACTTGGAAAACATTTTCTAAGTGTTCAGACTATGCTTCCACTACTAAGATTATGCTCCAAAGCATAGTCAGCGTAGTTGACATGGATAGTGCACATTTGCAAAATTTTTTAAGTGTCAATAGTAGCTAAAATTTTTTCTAAGTGTCCTAACTACCTTCACCCTACAAGGAATACACTCTAGAGCATGGTCAATGTAGTCAACCTTAGAATGACTAATTTTGCAAATGTTCCTAAGTATCAAGCTAGAGGCTGCTAAGCATGATTGGCATAGAATAAATAGTTTAGCAAAAGTTCTAACTTCTAGCACTGCACTTCCTACTACACTTTAGAGTGTAGTTAGTGTAATCAACATTGAGAACATCAACTCTACAAGATTTCTCTAGGTGTTTGAGCTACACTCTTCCTACCAGGACTACACTCTAAAGCATAGTTGGGATAGTTTACATTGAACCTCACTTTTTGGAAAGTTTACCTAGCTCCATGGGCTACACTTAAGAGTGTAGTTAGCATAGTCATGTAGAACTTCCTTTAGAAGCCTTCAAAACTCAGCACTGGCTTGCATTTTAGCTCCAAAATTCCTTTGGAAAGCAAGATCAATAGGTTTTGTCCCTTCTGTAGCCCCCATTCACCCCAAAATTGTACATATGCTCGACACCACTCGAAATAGTGGGCAGTGTAGTCTTGTAGCATAGTCTCCAAATTGTATTATTTTGCACTATTTTTAGGTACATTATGATCTAATTGGCACTTGCACATGTAGTCTTATAAACATGGTTATAGTATGGCAATCTCATAGGGTCCTTTGGAGCATACCAATAGAACACCATCTTGCTTCAATGGGAGTGTAGTTGGGGCTAGCATAATCCAAACTACCCCTACCACATGGCACCTAATCCACAACTCACACTAACCCTAAGCCCTATAAATACCCTAACATTTCACATTTTAGGGGCTTGCAAATTTGAACATTGACATTCTTGGCACTCTCACACCTAAGCACACTTGGCATTTTGGCAAACTTTGGAACACCATTGGACATTGTTGCACACCACTATGGCCCCATTGTACACTACCCAGCATATCGTTGATCATTGTAGCCTATAGGATGCTATGGTAACCAACCCAGTGGGCTCAACTCCATGGTGGATGTTAGTTTCCATAGCTAGATATCCCAAGACTATGACTATGCTCATCTACTATGTCTGTTGTACACCGTGTACCTCCTAAACTTTCCTTTGCAATTGAATGTGCTTCCCCTATGCTCCGCCCCCCCCCCCCCCCCCCCCCCTCCCATTTGGGGTGGTGCCACTTTCTCTCTCACCTACATCTTGAACATTTTAGCATTTTCTCCTACATTTTAGCATTCTACTGGCATTTTTCATTTCTTAAGCACATATTCTCATAGTTTCACCCTTGTTTTCATGCCTAAAACCTCTATTACACTTACTTCTTTGAGCATCGCAGACATCAAAAACACCATATCAAGCCCATAACACTTGTTTCATCATAACACCTATAAGTCCTAGTTTGCCCAAAAATACCATTCTAAACACCCTACCTCTATTTTCTAGTAGGGCCTTGTGTGGAAGCAAGATCAAGATTGTGCAATCATGGACCTCTTGGTGTCCCATTCCAACCTGTAACATTTTTGGTCGCTATAGCTACCATGGTTGCAGTTTGCTTCCCCCTATCCATGTCCTTTTTGGCATGTAGGTCTTTATAGGCCATGTAGGTTGGGTCCTTACTAGCTTTAGCTACATCTTGTATGCTCTTAGTTTGGGCAAATTATTGGCTTAGAGACTGTAGGGCTAGGTAGTATAGTTTTGACTTGATGAAGTCATGGACTACATCCTTGAAGATGGCCAAGAGGTGCATCTTGGCTATTGGCTCTCAAATTTCATTTAGTGAGATGCTCTAGCATTGGATAAGTTTTTTCATGGCCTCTAGGTTGCCCTACTTGATCTACATCAGTTGGTTTAGGGTAGTTTCAAGCTTTATGTTGTACTTGAAGTGCATCACAAACTAGCTCAGAAGATCCTCCAAAGAGGAGATAGAGCCCCTAGGTAATGCACAGTACCATTCTAGCACCTTGCCAAAGAGTGACATGGCAAAAATATGTATGATGGCATGTGGCCATGCTTGTAGTAGCAAGCACTTGTACCTAAATGTCACTAAGTGTGGGTTCCCTTCACCATTGTACTTGGTGAATTAGGGTAGCAAGATCCAAATTGGCAGAGTTAGTGATGGGATAGTAGGACTTATGGGGTCATCTAGGTAGAAGTCTATTACTTTAACTATTTTAGAGGAGGTATCCTTAAGCCAATTCACATCTTCTATCAATGTTTGGATCAGTTGAAATGCCTAATCCAAGTTTTGGGATGTTACAATGGGCTATGTTGGTTGTGCTACATGCTATGTTGGTTGTGTGGTCCATAACCTCGTTGCAGGTTATGGGACCATGCGAGGTGCTTGCTATGTTGGCTATGTTATAGGCCCAATGATTAGGGCAAGCCACATATGCATGGGTTGGACCATTTCCATTGGTGCCAATGAAATAGGTAGGACATACAGTGTCTAAGTTGTTTGGGACTGGGAGACATGCACTATGTGAATGTAAGGCTATGTAAGCATGATTTCCGCTAGTAAAGATGACTCGTTAGGCTGTGAAAATGCCACAAAGGGTAAGTTAATAAAAGGTACTACATCGTGATGTATATGTTGTGTCTAGTGTGTTGCTACCACAAGCATTTTCCTAGAAGATGATGCTAGGTCTATCACTGTCTCAAGAAAGATAGGTGGATGGGACTATGAGAGAGCCAAACCAAGGGCTGCCCACTAGAAGATAATGTGGAAGGAGTCCTCATGCTCAAGATGAGCTTCAAACTCATATTTTTCTTCCTATAGGGGTTTCTCATAGTCTATCCCTACTTCATGCTCACTTGTTCGAATGAGGTAGGTAAGCATCCAATGGTAAGGTTTCATGAGCAAGATGAAGTCAACTAGGAAGGGGATATGCTCCCATTCATTTCGATGGATAAACTCATAGCCTCATTTTGCTTTCATGTCCAAGTAGTCCATGAATAGGCCTACTTGGATCTTTGTGCATATGAAGTTATATTGTTCATCATTTACCGTAGTATACTCTGGGTCCTGACCACATAGCCTAAGGGATTGCCTTGGCTCTACCATAGTAGGACTAACAAGGTGGTCAATCTTGTTTTCATGTTGGGTGGGAAATATGTCCAGTGTGCTCAGGATTGATTTTGAAGGTTTTTCGGGACTCATGTATGTGGATTAACTTATAAGAGGGGATTGTAAAGGTTGCTGGTCATAGAAAACAACTATCATTGGTGATTGCAAAAAAATAACTAACTTTGGAGACTATAGAAAAATAGCTAACTCTAGTGACTATAAAAAATGGCTAACTCTATAGACTACACTTTCTATGCTAAGAGATAACTATACTCTCTATGTTAAGAGCTAACTACGCTCTCTACTAATAGCATAGAATTTAGCTAACTATGGAAATGTGTGTTGCTACATGGGGTTCCAGGGGAACTAACTACTAAGTCCAATCTATACCAACTAGTTAGTAGGTGATGCCTATGCCAGCCCAAGATCTAGCTATTGCTGCACATGTAGCAGGTCCATAGGGGTGTCACAATCTACACTAGCCTGAAGCTAACAGCAATGATATAGAAAGAACATGAGACAACTACAACAAATATTGAAGAGGAAAATGATTCAATCCCTCCTTCTAGTGCTAGAAAACTGTAGCGACTGAAAACATCGACAGCTAGAACATTGAAGGGTCCATGGACACATAGTCCTAACCCCATGTCTACATAAGGTCTTACCAGAGGTAGATATGGGGTGTCCAAAATGGTCTTGTTGATTTAATAGTGACTTACCAAATGCAATGCAAAATGATGCTAAGTGTTCATGCGGTGTCAACGGTGTCAATGAGTGTGAGCATAGCCAAGTTTTTGGGAAAAAATGATTGTGCCAACATGAAAGGGATGCACCCAAGCATATTTTTATGCACGGATATGTAATGGAATATCAAAAAATGCAAATAAAATGCTAAAAATGCAAGAAAAGAGAGAGAGAAATAGAACACCACCCCAAATGGGGTTGATCATAGTTAACTCTAGAAGGGATGAGAAGGTATGTAGTGTATAATAGGCATAGTGGATAGCATAGTCATAGTCTCAGAGGTGTCTAGATACAAAGACTGACATTCCACCATGATGTTTGTGCTTGCTAGGTTGGCCGCCACGGTATGTAGTGGACTATGGTGGTCTGCGGTGGACTGCAGTGAGCTACAATTGACTATGATGAGCTACAATGGGCTGTAGTGAGCTACGATGGTATGCAACTTTTCCTCCCTTTGGTTCACTAGTGTGCCTTTGAATTTGCTAACTTGCCCAATTCTCAAATTTTCCAACCCTGAAAATGTTGAGGGTGATAATATTTATAGGGCTAGATTTAGCATGAAATGTAGAGAGACTACCAATGGGGATGGTTGGAACTATCCTATCACCCATCTATGCTTTCCACTAAGGCCAATGGTGTTGTGCTCTTTTTTACTCTAGCAAACTCTATGAGAGTGTGAGACTATGACTATGTTACCAAGTGCATGTATATGTGCCAAGGAAACTACAAAGTACCTGAAAAAATGTAACTTTGGAGACTACACTCTGGGACTACGCTCTCCACTTTCTTGTGTGGGGTCGAGCATAATTAAAATTTTGGGGATAAAATGGATATAAAAAATGCATTTTGCTTGTTGGAGGTGAGTTGGAGCTAAGCTAAATGCCAATGCTACATTGTGAAGGCCTCTGGAGGCTATTCTAGCTAACAATGCTTGACAACACTCTAGACTAGGGAAGAGTGTAGTCACACACTTAGAAACTTTTTACAAAATATGGCTATGTGCTAACTACACTCTCCACGAGAGGCTGACTACACTCCCAACTAGGGGTGAGTGTAGTCCCAACACTTGTCAAAACTTGCAAAAACTAGCTTCCGGTTGACTACACTTGACTATGCTCTAGGCTAGTGAAGAGTGTAGTCTCAACACTTAGAAAAAATTTGCAAAATTTGGGCCTTCATGGTAAATACACTTGACTATGCTTTGGGGAAATGGAGAGCATAATCTTGGCACTTAGAGAAATTTGCAACTTCTAGCTTTGTGATGACACTTAGAAAAAAGTACAGAACTAGCTTTTGTCTTAACTACACTCTCTACTAGGTTGACTATGCTATAGGGTAGTGGAGAGTGTAGTCCTAGCACTTAGAAAATTTTTCCTCATTCTAACACTTAGACAAATTTGTAGTCAAGATGTTGTAGTCCAAATTTGGTGGTGTTTCACCCAGTTAGCTATCCTTCCTTGGGACATAGCCCTATACAGCCCATACAACCTTCAAGGGGCCAATTTCCATTTCTACCTAATTTTATTATAGAAGAGACTTTTCTATGAATGAAGGAAAAAGTCTTTTCAAAGTCTCATTGTTTCCTTTATTCACATTGAATGCATTCCTATTCTATGATCCCACCCACTCCTTTACTATTGATAGCTCTACTAAATCTAGCTTAGTGCTACAAATCTTTATACATCTTTCTAGGAAGCTTGGCTAATACCTTAGTGTAGTCAAATCCCAAGTGATCATCACTTGTTTCCAGTCTACGGAAATGAAAAAACCTACCTTTTTGGCTACATAACTCTTTATTAGGCCAACACACTACTACACTAGGATAAGAGTTCCTTAAGCCTAAAGCACATAAAATTACTATCCTATCAAATCTTCCAAAATACTTGACTCCCTCACCTTCAAGAAGCCACTTTTGGGCACTTACTATCTCGTTAGTGGATATTACCTCATACTCCTCTACATCTTTTATGACATTAATGAATTTGGCATCATCAATGTCTATTAGACCTGAAAATAGACATTAGCTTGTATAAACTAACTTTTCCTCTTTAAAAAATAGCAGAAATATAAAAATATCTTTTTAAAATGTTTTTCTTATCTTTAGGCCTTAAGATAATCCTTAACCCCTTCGGCCATTCTACATGCTCTCCTTGCACTTCATTTCATGGGGGATGAAGCCACTTCCTATTTTCATATTCTCTCTAGCACCTATGTATTCTTAACCTCTCGTATTGCACATTGAATTGAGACATCATCTCAGGTCTTCAATTTTGATGTTGTGAAAGGTCTCATAGTAAATTCTAGAGGAATACCATGCAATCAGGGCTTTGGATATCTAGGTCATTAAACCTATACCATAAATTTAAATTTATTTTTTTAGGAAATAAAGGCTAAATTTATTTTAGCTTTAAATCGTTTCTAACTCATCTTTTAATAAAAATATGTATGCTTGATGGATTAGACATTGCTTTGGTTATCTGTGTTTCTAATAGCAATGTGCTATCAACACTAAATTGTCAATATTTCTTATGTTCCACAACTTGTCCAAATGCTTTCTATATACCAAGACATCCTTATTCATCTCTTTAACATCTTATTGTAGATCCTAGATAATCCCTATGAGCTTTGCAGAGAATCCAGGAAGAATTGTCTAGAAAGCCATCAAGACCACTTCTTCTTCTAAGCTTGTCCAAATCACCACATGAAAGTAAGTAATGTAGAATTTTAGTAATTATGCAACCCCTTTCCTTACCCATAGCTTTGGAAAGATCAATGTATTATCTTCAAACAATATCTTGGTCATTATTGGACCAACCTTTCTTTTATTATTCTTCAAAATTCTTCTTTCATCAACAACAAAGAAGTACACTAGTTCAATAACAAGAAGTCTCAATGCTACAACATCCCTATAAGAATAAATAGGATCACATAAAAATCATAGTAAAAGACAATGAAACTCTTCACATCAAAAAATTCATGCTCTACATGGATTCCTCTAGCTACTTGTGCATGAAAAATCAAATTTAATTCTAGTATCTCATGTCACTTGACCTATGGTATTTGGCATAGACTTCTTCACTAAAAAATCTAAGTTTTGACATTTCAAATCAAAATAATCTACATAGTATGTCAAAATTTATGTATGTTTTCATACATCATTTCTTTTAATGCATGACATCATACACTTTTAACATAGTGTTAATTTTGTTTCACATCAATACTTTCATTCTACCATGTTAAATTCTCACATTAAGTTTAAACTACATCATGTTCTTCATGGTTAAAAATCTCAAAACTATGTTTTCTCATGATTTCATGGACATAATTATGAATTCATTCATGAAAACATCTATTAAGCTACAATTTTACCTACTCTATCTGATACATTTATCAAATTTAGCTCAAAATTATACAAAAATCTGAAATTCATTACCCTAGCTATACTACTATAAAGAACACTATATCAGTGATCTTAAATTCTTAAATATTGATAAATTTCACTATAAAATCTAAATAAAAGCTATAGATTTTGACATGTCTCTAGTTTATTGGCAAAGTTGACTAACAAAATGATGCATGCAATCAATCTCTAGTTGTAGATCTAAGAAAATGCCTAGAAATGTGAAAAACCTAAGTAAAATTATGGGGTTCTCAATCCCCATCACAAAATCAAACTAAAACATCAAATTCTTACCTTAAATCTACTCTAAATTTCTAGACAACATCGAATTCAAGCTTTAAAACCTAGATAAATCTTTTAGAATCTTGGTACATTCTAAAAGTTCAATTATAGCAATACTATAGTAATAGTAAAATTAGATAGAAAATTCACAACTAGGATTTCGATAACTTACATCTAAACTCTAGAAGGGAATGAGTAGGGCTGAGGCAATCCCCAATTGCTATTGGACCCACTTTTGGTCCCCTATCAACCACTACTACTACCACTTATCATATTTTCTTGTAGTTATTGCTATGTTATCACTTTCTAAAATCTTTTACATCAATTCTTAATAGTACTCAATGTAAATGAAAGCTTGTGTGACTAACTTTTCTTCCTAATGTCATTTTATATGATAAAAAAAATGTGTTCCTGTACTTTTGACATTAACCTTAATTTTTACATTTCTTGTTTATTTTTTACTTCTTTTTCTTCTCTTGATGGCAAAAATAACCCCCTAATTCAAGCATAGGTGAACATCGCAACCTAACCAAAGTCTCTACTTAAACCTTTGATCTTGAGCAACCATTCAGGTCAAGGACATAGAACTCAAGATCCCTCTTTTCTTGACTTAGTGTTAAACTCAATTTCTCTTATATCCTTTTTAGATATTACTTAAGATGAGCTTATACCTTAATTTGATCTCTCTTTCTTGGATTAAGATCTCCTCTTAACTAATGATCAATTAATCAATTTTCTAGTGCTAAATTGCAAAGGTGAACAAAAGATCCTTCAACCTAGTGTCCTTCCTTATTCAAATCTTCAAATGTCTATTCTAGTAATCCTACAAAGCATTAAATGTATTTCACTTGGAAATATAGTGATATGTCCAATTTGGATCTAAAGCTTTTTTAGCATAATATCATCTTAGAGGAAGGTTCCAAGCTTGTCAGATAGAAGGTTAGAAGGATTCGATTTGCCATAGCTCTTGCTATAAGAGACAAGAGAACCAAAATTTTTAATGTTGGATTCATCCATCCTATTGACTATTCTGATTGGGTTTCTAATATATTTTTACTTCCCAAGAAAAAAATGGGATTCATATGTTCATTAACTTTAGAGATCTTAATAAATTCACTCTTAAGGATGACTCTCCTTTGCCTAATATAAATTAGCTAATTGATTTATAGCTAATTAAGCTCTTTTATTCTTTATGAATGGTTTTTCTAGTTATAATCAAATCCAGAGCATCATCAGTATACCACATTTATGATTTCTTAGGGAACATTTGTTATACCAAAATATTCTTTGATCTCAAAAATACTAGAGCTACTCACCAACGAGCCATGACTTTTATCTTTAATGATATGATGTTTGATATAGTTAATGACTACATTGATGACTTAAGCATCAAGTCTACCTTAGATACTAATCATGCTTCTAACTTAACTCAAGTTCTATCTCATTATAACAAGTTCAACGTATGTCTTAATTCCAAAGGATGTGTTTTTTGGGTCCTTATGAACAAAATGTTGGATTACCTTGTCTCTCAAGATGGCATAGTCATTTATCCTAATAAATTCAAAGCTATCCTATGTCTTGTACCTCTTAAGGATATTCAAGGTATGCATATCCTTCAAGGGTACCTTCAATCAATCCATCATTTTATTTCCAGTCTTACTAATCGTCTTCATTCTTTAACTCATTTGCTTTGTAAGTTTACTTCTTTTCATCTAGGATGAAGAGTGATAAAAGACCTTTGATTCTATCAAAGAAGCCTTAACTATACTTCTTGTTCATCATCCTCTACAATTTGATCAACCTTTTTATCTTTACCTTTCTAAGTCTAACTATTTCATCTTTGCCATGCTCTCTCAATGATGAGAACATAGAGTTGATCTTCTAGTATATTACGTATCTTAGCCCTTTTCAAACTATGAGGCTAGATATTTTGATACTAAAAGTTCTTACTTAAGTCTAATATTTTCTCTTAAAAATTAGAGACAATACCTTTTAAATGCTAAGGTATTTATCATCTACAAAGACAATATCCTTAAGGTTATGGCTAATAATCCTTTTAATAACCATCACTTAGCTTGATGGAATACTTTCTTTATAGAGTTTGATCTTTTTTTCTTGCATCAACAATTGATCAAGGGTCAAGCTATAGCAAATCTTATCTCTTCTTCTAAAATAATCGATACTTTACATAGCTTACAACTTGATACAAGAGATTCAGATAATTTCCTTTATTTCTATGGAGCACATATGTACCTTGTATCTAGTGTAGTTTGTGTTCTTATTATTTCTACTAAACAAGTTCTTTATTGGGATTATAAGCTTAATTTCCCTTGTACTTATAATGTTGTTAAATATGAGGCCCTCATAAGAGATCTCCTACTTGCTTAACTAAATCAAGTTAAAACTATTACTATTTATAGTGATTAAATATCATCATAAATTAAGTTAATGGTGACTATGATTTCAAGGCTCCCCATACAATTTCTTATCTTCAAATGACTAAGGAACTTATCTTTTCCTTTCCTATTCATACTTTGAGCCATATCCATCTTTCTAAGAACATGCTAGCTAATGCACCAACAACTCTAGCCATTCATAGTGATCCTACTACTATGTGAGATCAACTCATCTAGTCTATTTACTTAATAACTATCACAAAATATTCTAACACATTGGTAAGTACTACCAATACAAAGTTTAATAATCAGAAATATGTTGATCTCATTAATTAACTTACAACGGGAAACTCCTAGTCATCTTATACTTGCTTAAAAGGATGTCTTACATAAATATAGTCAACATTTTTTATTAGTGAATCTCAATATCCTTTATCAAGTTTCCTCTATGGATGTTCTTCTAGGTTATCTTAGTTCTGTAGAGTATAGGATATTCCTTGATCACCTAACCCTTAACATGGTTTCAATACAAGGTGGAAGAATTATATGAAAAACTTACTACCAATGGTACCATGACCTTCATTGATGGCATTACTATGCCTATTCACATGGGTAATCTACTAGGCTATAGGATTCCCAAATGAACCAATGAATAATTGATGGCCATGGACTCAAAATATTGAGCCCAAGCTCAAGTCAAGGATTATGTTGAAGATCTTTGATATGGATAAAGCTAAGGTAAATATGTCAAAACTTCCACTAGTTTAAAACACTATGTGCAACATTGTCATGAAAAATCATTTTGTTCCTATCAAACTTCCTTCAGGTGTCTCTACTCAAGTAGCTAATGTTATGACCATGATGAAGGAGAACTTTGCCATCAAGATCCCATATTTTCTTTATAAGGTCTTAATCCAAAAAAATTAAAGATATGAATAAAGATAAAAGGGATGTCTATGCCTTTCCAGAACTCATCAAACAAATTTTTGAATTGGAAAACATAATCAATTATGTGGAAACACATCCCACAATAGCAAGAATAGTAAACTGGAAGAACATAATGGTCGTTTCTCGACAATAACATCTTGAGGTCATTGGAGCTCTACATGATTTGAAGGATGAGATGCCTTCCATAGAGGTATTCCATATCTAACCTTTAGACTATCTCTGCTAGTGCCAATCTAGAGCATTAGTCACACCTCAACTATCTCAATGAACATAGGCATAACAACCTAGCAAATTCATTTCTCAACCTTTGGCTTCAACATTAGGCAAAGTAGAAACTTCTTCCTAGTGATAGTTTTGTACTTATCATGCACATTGAAGGTAAGATACATGCTTCCATAATCCATATTGAAGGATTTTAAGACCTTAGTAGCAATTTTTTATAAATGATAAAAGTCATTATACATGGTGAGGCTATTGTACCCACTTTGGTTTTTTTTAGCTCGAGTCAAAGACATGGGTATACTTTATGACTCTTTTAGCATCTGAAGTCATATTCAAGGGTCTAGATTTGACATCTTTTGTTATTTGCTATGTCAGTTATAGTCTTCCATATTTAGCTTTCTAGAAGTTATGCTTTTCATCATTGACCACATCATTTTGTCTTCATCTTAGTTTTGGCATTTGATGTCAGTTCTAGCATTGATCTTTATTCTACTTCAACCTTGACATGTAGTGTCAAAATTTAATTTATACATCTTACATTCACTTTTTGACATCCTGCATCGATCTTCTCTTCAACATGAAGCATTAGATCTCCAAAAATATTTTTGACATCATGTGTTATACTTTTGAGGTTCAACAGTACTTTTTGTATGTAGCTTTAACATTTGGTGTCAAATTTACTTTTGACATCATGTTGTCAATTTTTTAACATCTAGTGTCGATTTTATATTTAACATCCAATGTCAACTTTTATCATCAATTTTTGAAATTCTACATCAAACTAGTTTTGACATCTCACATCAAATCTTTTAATTTCTTACATCAAACTTTTTTTTTATGGATAATGTTACATTTTATCTTCAACTTTTGATGTCCTACATCATATCTTTGAAGTCTAACATCAAAAATTTATATTCTAAGTCATTTCTCCTATCTAGAAACTTTAGAAAGCTTTCAAAAAATTCTATGGATCCCACTGCATCATTTTTGCATGGTTTATGAGGCATTTTCATCCTATATATAGGATAATACCCCTCAATGTAAAGGTTTGGAATCTATAATCATCTAGCTAGTACTTCAACTTGTCAAACAAAGCTTATCAATGCTTTGCTTTCAAGAGATTTTTTATTGATTTTAGCTTTCTTTTACTTTTTCTCTCTCTTCCCTATTAACATATTTTAACTCCTTCATTCTACCCTCTTAACATGAAAATATTTTCTTAGAATCAAATCAACATATTGATCTAATTTTTCTCCTACAATTGTCAATTGTTGGATCTACTTTCATTCCTGTTGTATCTATACTAGTGCACTCATTGGACTAACAACAAGGTAACATAGCTCCTCATCAAATACATCTAATCTCTGGTACACCTCTAGGAACACACTTTTGCAATTTCCTTTATTTTTTCTTGGAAATATGGGTTTTCTATTCTTGAATATTTTTTCTCTAATTTTTCCTAGATCTACTTCAAATTTATTTTATTGATTTTTTTCTTCTTGGCTTGTATGCGTCCATTAATAGATCTATTTTCTCTCTACACTATTTAAAATGATTTTATTTCCAATCATGTTACGTATTGTGTTGCATTTTTCATATGCTTAGACATTTTTTACAACTTTTTTTACATATGCATAATTCTTTTTTGCTTAATACTTGCTGATGTTAGCAAAATATCTAACTTAGACTACTAGGTTTATCCTTCAACCAATAAGTCCCCTTTTGATTTAAGGGAAATTCTTTGAAAGGTTAGTTTTCCTAAACCATTTGGTGGCTGCTAACTACTTGGCTTAGTTTCATATAGGTTATGTTAGTTTTTTATTATTATAATGACTCCTACCATAATAGAGGAAATAAGGGTACTTTTCTAGTTTCCTCTCCCATTGTTGAATGATCCACCCATGGCTCATTTTGATGCCCATGTCCAAGCTCCTACTCATGTCCTTTACAAAGTGTCTCCTTTTCACACGAGTCATGGTGTAGCATTCATAATGTCTAGCATGTAGTTAAAGTTCTCTAGGTAACCACTTATCAACCTAGGACTAGCTACTTGGTGGAGGAGAAGCAAAGAGTTGATCTTGGTAGCAAGTTACAATTGAGAAACATAAATAGTATAGTTGAGACTAAACTTGTTACGATACAAACTAATTTGAAAACCACTAATGCTAATAGAACATTCTATTTGTGGAAGTTCTAGAGAATCCAAGCCAAGGTAAACTTGTTGCATGAACAATCAAAACATCTTACACCATTGGTACATGCACCTTCGATAATAACTCTAGAGATGTGAATTAAGCACCTGTAGGCTGAACTATTTTAGGTCCATTAGGTTGATGAGAAACCTATATTTATGAAATATGACTTAAAGTGTCAAATCAAAATGTTAAAGCATCAATTACAAGAATGAAAAAAAATGAGTTAGAAAAAAAAAAGAAATAGATGCTTTCCCTTTCCTAGTAGGTGCAAAGGTTGGAAGATGAAAGTTATCTCATGATTCAATTTTAGGATAAGTATCTTTTCATAGAAAAGAAGCACTAGAACTTTGAAACACCATGAAATTTTGAGACCTAGATGATTTAGCAAAGTCTTGAAGTTTACGTAAAATATTTCCACAAGTGGCACATTGTAGACAGTCTTCTTCCAGCTTAAGGCATGTTATGCTACATTACACAGTGTAGCATAATAGACTCCAGAAAGACTGAACAAAAACAAGGGATGCGTAGCAACAACACTTCAATTTTGCAGGTTCACTATGTTACACCAAGTTATGCTATGCAGCGTAATGCAACCAGATAATCGATTTAATTGCAACAACGGAGATAACAATGTTCAAGAATTGGTGGTTCTTATGCCATGATATGCTCTCTAGTGTATTACAACGTAACCGCAGGATAGTTTGTTACCAAAGCATTAGCAAGGGTATATTACGACACACTATGCTTCAGAGCGTAACATAGTGTGACGCCACGAGCTTCAACTACAACACACTAGGTCAACGACATTCTGGGGGCTTAGGACATGCTTCATCTAAACTGCGTTTTTCTCCTAACCCTAATCTTATAAATACTCCAGTTGACAATGATTAAAAGGTTGGAAAAATTTTTTCTCAGTAAGCAATTGTTTCGTTGGCAATTGTTGACAAGTTTTGGTGAAGACTAGCGAGAGAACAAGAGAGGATTGGCAATCGAAAGAATGTCGAAGGCAACCGATAAGAGCTTTTGATCAGAAACTTCCGGTTAGAGGACATTCTGCTTCGAGTCTGACTCACTTGCACCCAGATTGGCTAGAACAAGGTAGATCAGCCTTTGCTTGTTTCATCTTTGAATAGTTTTCCTATTCTTGGCATGTGCTTCATCTAAACCGAAGTCTACATGCAATCATTGTATTCAACACATTTGTTTATAAGCTAAATCCCAAATCTTAGGATTGCACATTTTCTAAATCCAATTTATTGCATCCTATCTACATATATTTTGCAATTTCTTTGAATCGTTTATATCATTCTCCTTGCCTTCAAGATTACTGATATCATATCTCCCAATCAAAATCGTCATACAAAATTTATTGATTAAGTAAGTCCCTATTTGATCGACAAGACCGTTCAGGGCACCTCGGATGCGTTTTCTTCAGCATAGCCCTCACATAGATTTGGGGTTGGAACTATGTACATGGAACTTCGCTCAGTATTTCCAACGACCGACGTTTTCTCTCATTATAGTTTTTTGGCGCTAGAAGGAGGGCATGAACCTTCGATCCGCATGTTATGGGTAGTCCTGTAAGATTTCTATACCCATTGTCGATCTACGTAAACGTAATACCTCTGTGGTTGTTTACGAGGTTGTTTGGTGTAGATTGGTCGCGTCGATGATTCCTTTGAAATCCTGTAGGGTAGAAAGTCCAATTTTCACCTTAGCTTGCCTTTGCCCCTGTGGTCTTTATCCTTTTCTTCATCACTCTCGAACTACATAGAGAATGGCTGCATCAACCACCATTGTTGACACTGCTAACCTCAAGAATCCTTGGACTCTACAAGTTAGGCCTCTTGTGGTTGAGCCGCCAACCAGTCCAGTGTGACCACGCCAATCCCCAGGCTCCAAAACAAGGAGCCTGATGGACACACTCAGTGCAGGAAACATTACAATTTCCTCTGTGCTAAACTTGCGACAAATCTACCCATGTATCCATAAGAACTCAAAGAGAAAAAAGAATACAAGTTCATATACTATAATGGGAAGGAGTTTATTCCTTCACCAAATGCCATTGTACCCCTGACAGACCAACAACAATGGATCTTAGATCAAATGCTGATGACTAGGGCATTAACAGAATAATGAGAGGAGTTGTTCCCTGATGAAGCGCTTCATGATGGGTAAAAGGATCTCGATTCCCATTCCGAGGGAGGCAGTCACGCTAAATTTGTTGTGCCCCCCCCCCCCCCTTCACCACATCCCATGTAAATCCGCTATTCATGGTCACCATGCCCTTGACATTATCTAATGCTAACTGAGTCCCACAATTTCCCCAGCCACTTTCGACCACCCTTCCAGGTGGTTTCCCTTCACAAATCATTCCTCAGCAACCATAGTTAGCTAATCCATCTCATCATATACTAGCACCTATGTCACCATATGTACACATAATACCTACTTTGCAATACAGCACCTACATTCATCCTGAATCACACGATAGGGCCCACCACTATAGTGTGGTGGATTCCAAACACATCGTCCCTCATTGCACATCCTATGGAAATGTCCCATCTTACTCATCATCAACACCAAGTCCCACAGATGCTAAAAGCTGCTACAGGGTCATTGCCCATGCCCCCGGACATGCAAATAACATATCCCATGGTGCAATCTATGGTGGTCGCCCCATCCATGCCGCCTACCAGGTGGTGGATGCCACAAGTGACACTGCCTTCAAGGATGGTTCCGATAGCATCGCACACTGGCCAAGCTGCTGCTCCTATTCTGCCACCCAGCGTGGCTCCTCCTGTCATTCCATAAATGACCTCTTTGTCTATGAGTCTGGATCAAGCCTTCCAGCTTATCCAGACCCTTACTAAGGAAGTTAAATGCCTCAAGGCTACCGACTCTGACACAATATAGGTCATGGATTTTTACCATGATGATCCTATTAGTCTGGCAATGCCTATTTTGTCATTACCTCCTAGGATGCCACTCCCCCATTTTACAAAATACAATAGGGAAGGTAATCCCAATGCCCATCTAGTCAATTTCAGGTCAGAGTCATTGTTATTGCAAAAATGGCCACATACCATCATCTGTGTCTTTGCTATGTCCCTAACGAGTAAAGCTTTAGACTGGTATCAAGCACTCCCATGCTTTTCCATCTCAACCTTGGAAGAGCTGTTAACTCAGTTCGTGACTCATTTCAAATACAACTTGAAACTAGAAGTCATGCTGGATCAGCTCATGGGAGTTAAGCAAGACCTGTTTGAGTCAGTTCAATAGTTTATACAGCGGTGGAGCACCACCTTGAACGAAATCCATGAACCCATTGCAGAGGCTCATCTATTGGCAATCTTTAAGGGGGTAGTTAACGACTTTATCACATCTAAGTTATATTACCTCACTTCCCACTCCCTCAGCCAAGCCTTCGCTCAGACTAAGAGCATCTAAGATGCGGCAAAGGCTAAAAAAGGTCCAGCATATGTGGTCTACAAAAATACCCATAGCAAGGGCAAAGACAAAGGTAAAGCTACGACAACGACTATAGTAGTGGTTGCCAAGGGGGCCAAGAAGAAAAATAACAACAAGAAGGTATCTGTGGAGCCTATTGAGCCCACAACCAGCTCAAATAGTGTTGATCAAAAACTCCATCTGCCCTTGAAGCACCTCCACAGCCAAAGCCTAATTTTGAGCATACAGGCTACTCAAAATATATGACTCTACCTATGAAGCCTTCAGAACTTCTGAAGCAATTGCTGGGAACTGGCCATATTCAACATAAGAAGGTATCCAAGGAGGGTCTGAAATGCCACAGATGGCATTGCGAGCTACTCAAGAATCCCTCCTTGGCCTTGCCAAACGAACCGCTAGTCCCCAAAAACTTTAGGCTAGATCATTTCTGTGACTATCACCAACTATGTGGTCATGACACGGATTACCACTAGGCATTGAAAGATGACATTCAACGCATGATCGATTAAGGTAAACTGATCTTAGATAGTAGTAGTCTGGTTTGTCTGAAAAACCAATCCATGCACATGTACCAAGACCCATTAAACACAAATAATGTAGGGTACACTATCAATGTAGTGGGTACGAAAGGAAATGATCAAGCATAGCCAAAACAACCCTTCATGCTGCAAGTACCTCCTCTCCTTTCTCATATGACAAGCCCATCAAAATTGATAGGAGCAGCTCAACGAAAACCCTTTATCCTTTGGGTCTTGTCTCCTACCATCGTCCCGCAGCCCACTATCATTAAAGCTACAGCCTAGCCCATGCCCACACCTAGGGAACCCTTTGTCATCAAGGTGCCAAAGCTGTTAGTTTCTCCTGCTACATAGGGGAAACCCTCTAAGTTAATGCCCCAATCACAACCTAATAGGAAAGGAGAAGGACGTATGATAGATGATATAGCCAAGGACCACCTTATGCTGGAGTTTCCCAAGCCTAAGCCCCTTCCCTCGGTGCCCTTGGCCCCACCCTCAAAAAAAGATGATGCTACACAAACGCAACCATCTCCTCCCAATCCAAGAAAACATATCCCTTAACTAGAAATAATTCCTCCCTATAGATTCATCTCCTAGGACGAATGGAAGAAGAGAAGGGTGATAAACAACCAGATCGTGGATGCAATCTCCTTGATGCCTTTACGCAAGTTTAGCAGGCTCTTCAAAAAAAAAATACAACGTTGAGCCTCTACGACTTGCTGATGAAATCACAAAAGCATTGTGAGGCCATGGTTTGCTTGTTAATATCCATACCCATGGATGAGAACCTACCAGCGGATGAAGAAGCAATCCACTCCATCATGCTTCCCCTCACCGCTAAATAACCCCAGCCTTCCCTACTAACTTTTCATGATGAATCCATTAAGGACGACCTAGAGAAGGGTCAAGTGACAAGAGCACCTATGTTCATTACTATCCAGGTTGGCCAATATCGAATCCAGAGAGTACACGTAGATGAAAGGGTAGCTACCAATGTCATTCCATACCCCATAGTGGATAAACTAGGCTTGATCAACCAAATCAGTCCCACAAAAATGTCATGTTTAAAGTCATTCAATGGGGCACAAGTGCAAGTCAAGGGAATAGTATGCATTAACTTCATATTAGGGGATCAATTCTCCAGAGACACAGTGTTTATCGTCATTGAGGAGATGCCTGGTTTCAACTTAATCTTACGGAGGTCCTGGTTGGCTCAACTAAGGGTAGTTTCATCACCCATCCATCAAGAGATCCAATTGCCCTATGCAAGAGGGGAAGTGATCATCCATGATGATAAAATGATCCCTCAGGTTGTTAATAACGTAGAAATGGAATAGGGTTCAGAAATCAAAACTCCCAAGGATTAGTCTCCTATCCCAATGCTTAAACAGGCCAAAATAGCGGCTGATGATAGCTTGTTTTGGACTAAACTACCTTTTCAGGAGGAAGATGGTGGCATAGAGGAATGGAGTAATAAACCTCCTCATCCTTACGCGTCACCAAAACTAAAAATAATTAAGAAGTAGCTACATAGCTAGTAAATGAACACATTGGCGTGACATGTTACATTAGCCCATATTGTTTATTGTTATGCAATTTACGCTCTCTCTTTTTACGTTGTCCTTATCACGCTTACAATGACTTGGCCCAAAATGGCCTTAAACTATTTACAGCCTGCCACAGCCTAAAACTGGAAATTTTGTTTTTCCCTTTACACTTACGATGACTTGGCCCGAAATAGCCTTAAACTATTTACGGCCTGCTACGGCCTAAAACTGGTAATTTTGTGTTTCCTTTTATGCTTACAATGGCTTGGCCAAAAATGGCCTTAAACTAGTTACAGCCCGCTAGGGCCTAAAATTGGCAAATATAATTTACCCCTTTACACTTATGATGACTTGGCCCGAAATGGCCTTAAAATATCTACGGCCTGCCACAGCCTAAAACTAGCAATTATGTTATTTACCCCTTTACAGTTATGATGACTTGGCCTAAAATTGCCTTAAACTATTTATGGCCCACCACGGCCTAAAACTGGCAATTATTTTTTTTTCGTTTATGCTTACGATAGTCCAACCTAAAATGGCCTTAAACTATTAATGGCCCACAGTGGCCTAAAAAGTATAATCCTTCCAATGATACATTTCATTTCCTGAAAACTAAAATCTTTATATCACATAGATTATATCACTTAGATTAACGAACATTTTCCTTTTACTCCACTCCATTGTAATAAAAGATTGGCCAATATAGCCACCTCACACATTGTCCTTGTTACCACTTCCACTTGTGCCATCCAACTCCACCTCTGCCTCATGAAAATCATCCTTGTAGGGACTTTCTTTGTGCGGTGTCTCTTTGTGGGGGCGGTCCTCTCTGAGAGGCTCTTCCTCATGGGATTTCTCACCGCAAGTTTGATCATCTTCATTACGCTCTTCCTCATGGAGACCCTCTTCGTGAGAACCATCGTCTTTATTATGCTCCTCCTCATGAAGACCCTCTTCGTGAGGATCATCATCAACATTGTGCTCCTCTTCATGAGGATCCTCTTCGTGCCAATCCTATGATTTGACATGACACGCATGTTAGCATTGCCATCGAAACTATGCATGACAAGAATGTGATAGTCCTACAACTTACCTGTGATGGTCCTGCATCAGCAGCAAAAGGAATTTGTTCCAAACTTATCCATAAGCATTGCATGATCTCATCCTTGGTAAACTCAAACCAAATGCCATCTCCTAGATCAGTTCTAGCCTTAACCTTCCCCTTTTCCATAGGAGTCCATCAAGGTGGTTCAGGAAAGAAGGAAGGGATAGTGGTTTCCATGCCAGGGAGGGTTATTTCCCTCTCTGGGAAGGCATTTACTATCACTTGTTCCTGAAATTTTTCATACGTTCCAGAAGCACTGATGACATCAAGGAATAGCTAAAGGGACCATGCTTCAACAGCAAAATCCCTGTAATTTTGGTGGTCGGTAGCACATTCTTGCTTATACATGTGCTTATGGTCTTTCTGTGTTTGCCCCCATTCTTGGACTATCACATTGAAATCCTTCCAGTATTGGTTCTTCTAGGCTAATATATTCATTTCCATCCATTGCTCAATGAGCTCAAGGCTAGCTTGGATGTTGTTTCTGATGACCGTCCAATAACGGGCATAGTAAATTACAATTGTTTGCCAATTCTCATCATTGGTCTCCCGAGCTAGCAGAAATTCGTTTCGAGACTCCAGGTCCTCAACTCTACTGGTCAAGAACATCTTCTCCTTTTCTACTTTCTACAACCTCTTCCAAACATCTTCATTGATATTTTGACACTCCCATAAGGAGCAAGTCGAGCATAATGCACATTTACACATTTCATCATAGACGTTGTGTGGCACTTCGGTCAGCTCTGGTGAGGGTTCAAGGGCAGTGTCTAAGTCAACAGGCTCTTTGGGATCCCATCTGAGGTCAGATCTTCTAACATAAAAATAATAGTTAGATGCAACAAAAATAATACAATGTCATAATGCCAATAATCCCTGTGTTATAACACTCATGTACCAATCTTAGGATCGATTCACTCTAGACGGTCAATCATATCGTTCATGATGCCTTCCATAAAAGCGAATTTATCACGAGTCTCACCCCACTGTGGAGTTGGTGCCACTGACAAAGGCACGCCACTATTGTCAAAGGTGTCTACTAAGCGAACGAAATGAGTTAGACATAGTACAGTAGGCATAAAGGATAATTGAGACATTATGATAATGCAAAACTCAATTCAACAAAACCCTCAAAGGTAATAGTGTAAGGTTGCCCTTAGAGGAAGAGTCAAACTCACCAATAACAAACTACTTCTCTTTTCCCTATTCATCCGAAAGGACCATGGTGTCCTCTACTTCTATCTCCTCTTCAGGCATAGCAACCTATGTGTCGCCTATGTTACTAAGAGGGATCTCCTTTTCCAAAATTAGGACCCCTTCTTCACGACGTATAACTATCGCTCCTATTTCAAGGGTCAACTCCTCTACATTTTTCCTTTTATCTACTAAAAAAAATACTTAGCTGAAACATTTACAAATGCTATGCGATGCCACATCTATATGTAGTGTAATACATATATAAACTAATTACGCATCTCTCTACTTACTAGTTAGGGGATTGTTCCTATGAAATTTAATTTTTAACCTCTTTCCCTCTACACTAGTCAGACCAGGAGACTCCACGGTCGAACGATGTTTTTTCCGCTGGACTAATGAACTCACTATTTCTTCTACCAAGAATTTCCCCCTTGATACACTACCAGTGTAAGAAGGGAGCACTCCACCCATGCTGTCCTAGCCCCACGTATGAGGTGCGACTAGATCCTTAGTCATAAGTGAAAGCGAATCCCCAATGCCTTCAAGGGGATCTTGTGATCAGGTGGTGCCGAAAGCCTGGGAAATCCATGGTTTGGAAATCTGATTATGATCTTGCTGCACCTAGATTCCATCCCTTTGAACCACCAAGAATTTGAAAAAACATTGAAAGTAGGCTATAAAGAAGGAGAAATGCACGTTGAAGCGGGACTCAAGATTCTTGCAAAGCATGACCATTTCAACCTGCAGGCCTTCAGTGAAGTGGCTAGCCTAATTATACTATGTTCCCTCCTCCATAACCTCCTACATGATCTGAGTCTACTTTATGGTAAGGATTCTACCCTAGAAAAGTAACTTGGGAAAGGCGCGGGCTTGGAAGAGGGGATAAATGATATGAGCCACCTCTAGCTGGATTTTATCAGCAAGGATTCCTTTCACTTCCTTTTTAATCCCTAGCCATTCCTCTATCTCTTTCTGGTGCTTAGAACTCCTCTTTGACTTTTCTTCTACTGGAGGGCCATTAGAGGAAATGCCAAAGAAGTTGATGAACAGTCGAGCATCAATATCAAAACTCACATGCACGTTACGCATGCACATGTAACGATGCTCATCTTCTTCGTTGAAGGAGTTAACTAGGGTTAACATTTCACCTGCGGTGACGTCAGGGGTTACAGCCAAAAATAGTTCCATTAGTCTAGCTTCCCAGAGGTTATTGGTTAGGGTAGCTAGGGCCACACTATGGCTGAGCCAATGTTGTGCTTCTTTTATGTTGCCATAGTGAAAGAAAAGACTGCTCGCTTCACACCTAGAGGCTATCACCGTGACCTCCCATGATTCCCTAACTGTGAACATAAAGCAATGGTTTAGAAAATATAGAAAAATAAAAAAAATTTATACATTTTTTCCATCCCATAAGATTGTACAATCAACCATCAGAGCATAATTTACCACATCCAAAGGGCGAAGGAAACGGTGGGATTTTCTCTTGCATGTCCACGACAGTGAGAGGACGATCCAAAGTCCACTCCTTATCTAGCCATCCAAGTCTTTTACACTTGGTAAAGAATTCGACATAGTGAGTAAGGTAATGTGGGATTTCAAATTCTAGTTGTCCCATAACACCAGCACGTACATTGCTAATAGAAGTGAACTCCTTTATGGTCGTTTCGGCCACAGACAATGTATCTGTATCACCTTGGAGACCATCCTTATTGATGAAAAACCTACACCATAGAATGTAGAGAATTGTTCACACTTAACATAAATTCAGAAAATGGTTAGCACATCATAATGACATGGAAACACTTACCCTCTTGCATAATACACAATGCCAGGTGGATTCTGGAAGTAGGTCGTAAGATGACGAGCCACGAACAGAGTGTTGTAGGCATGATAACAATTAAACCTAGGCATCTCCCAGATCCAAGATAAACATCTCAAACCCTTGGTGCTATGTTCATGGTCTATCACCTGCACAGTTTCAACTGAGCCATCCACCAGAAACGTCAAGATGCTCTGCGTTTATCCAACCAGTAGTGTCTCTAGAATGGCGGCAGCTATCTCGGCTGGTAGATGCGACCAAATAATTATGCTGAAATTACGCAACAAAAACTACAAAAACTCCCATGTGCCTCTTTGAAACCAAATTGCCTCCTCCTTTACACAAGCATGAGGGGGAGGAACATTGGCCAAGATCACCCGAACCCTTGCAACTACGCAAGGTCCATCTTTGACAATGGTGATAGGGGTATATCACAAACTACAATAGCTTAGCCTGTGCAAGTAGGTATCAATGCCCAACATAATACACATCTTCAAAATAAGTACAATTGTGATGCCATAGCAATGAAAATAACAACCATGTAGGAGGGTAAAAGGTGACCTACCGGGCGAGTGGAGTAGCCTCCCAAGTTTCGACCCTGGCCTTTGAAACCCACTGCAAACTCTCCTGCACTTCATCAATATTTGCCAATTTGGCATGTTTTCCTTTGGTCTTTGGCATCATGGTTACAACTAAAAAACCTTTGCAAAGTCATCTGCTTATGCCTTACTTCTTTTTTCCTTCTACTGTAGCCTAATTCAAACTCGCGATGTCTACAGTCTACTTTGAGGACGAATCATCGACTTATAAATTTAATGGTTGAAACTAACTATTTCCATGTCTAATCAATGTGGAACTTCCTTGAAATGCAGGTATGTCAATGCAACATAAAGCATGAAGATCACAACATTAATCTCATAGATATCGTATAGATTTCAGTCCAAAAAGACCCTAAACTAACGTGTAGCTTATCATCTTATAATCTGGTCGCATTAACTATGGTCATCAAAAAATTCTAAATTAGTTGTTTCGACATGCTAGACACACCACGTTACACCTTTCATCATAGTTTGTAGAAGTCGTATGCTAACATCTAGGAAACCGAGCTTACTACTTTTTCACAAACTGTGCATATTGTAACGGTCCACTAAGACTTTAAACTGGAAAACTTTTGACATGCATCTTTAGAAAACCTTCTATCATTTCAATAGATCGACAAAAAATAATGTAACAACCTCTATTTTTGGTGATTTTTCAGGTCAATTCACAAATGGATGCATCTTTACTCGCATCCTTAACCCTAACAGGCCCGTAGGGGAAAACTATTAGATAGCTCAACCATGCATTGATAGGAACTGATGCTTCCCTTTGTGATACAACCATAGCAACATTGAAAATATTCCCAAACTGGCCAGAACATTTGGCCCGAACTCTAGACCTGGAGGCTGGTGATGTGACCGAGGATTCCCTCACTAAGGTCCTTGTGGTTACGCATAAAGGAGAAAGTAAAACTCTCAAGGTTAGTTCTCTCCTTGACCAACAGATGCAGAGCGACACATTTCAAGTGCTCCAAAATAACGTTGTGATATTTGCATGATCATACGAAGACATGTTGGGTTTAGACCCGAGACTAATATAGCACAACATAGTTTTAGATCCACATATCAAAGAAGTTAAATAGAAAGCAAAAAATATTAAGCCTAAAATCGCGCTAGCAGTGTGTGATGAAATCACTAAGCTGTATTAGGCAAGTTTCATTCGCACGATCAATTATTCAGACTGGGTGTTGAACATCGTAGTTGTCTCTAAGAAAATCGGAGGAATACACATCTGCATAGAATTATGTGATCTGAACAAGGCCACGATTAAAGAAAACTTCCCGTTACCGAGTATCGACCAACTTATTGATACAACAACTGGTCATGCATTACTATCCTTTATGGATGGGTTTTCGGGCTATAATCAAATTTGTATCAACCCAGAACACCAACTGACTACAACTTTCATGACCCCCTGGGGAACTTTCTATTACACCATGATGCCTTTCAGGTTAAAAAATGCTGGAGCAACTTATCAATGAGCCATGACATACATCTTTAGTGATTACATCTTAGAGAGATTGAATGACTATGTAGACGACATAGCTGTCAAATCTAAGAAGTCAGAAGATCACTCAAAAGACCTAGAGTTAATCCTTAAATGATGTCTCAGGCACGACCTACGACTCAACCCAAGAAAGTACGTATTTGGAGTCAAAACCGGGCACATGTTGGGGTTTTTGGTATCAGAGACTGGCATCTGAGTCGACCCCAAAAAGATTAAAGCCATCGTTAATCTAGCACCACCTACAAACCTCAAAGAACTATGTGGGTTGCAAGGTAGGTTGCAATTTATCAAGTGGTCCATCTTGAAGTTAACAGACAAGTTACACCCCATGAAACATCTTCTCAAGAAAGGGATTAACTTTGAATGGACCAAGAACTGCCAGCGTGTGTTTGATGATTTGAGGAAAGAGTTGTTACACATGCCAACGATTTTCCCACCAGAAAGGGATCAACCTTTCTACATTTATCTGGCAAGCTCAGAGGTGTCTATAGCTTCATTGTTGTGCCAAAGAAGGAACGATGGATCAGAAATTCCTATCTATTATCTAAGTCTTGCTCTATTTGTGTACAAAACATGGTACGAAGAAGTAGAGCGTAACTGTTTGGCATTGGTTTTTGCACTAAAAAAATGTAGGCACTATCTTTTCCATAGCCAGGTCAAAATAATCTACAAGAACAACATCCTACGGACCATCATAAAAAATTTATACGAGAGCAGTAGGATAGCCTGCTGGAAGGCCATCACCACAAAATTTAACTTGCACTATGTTGGCCAATCCTCCACGAAAGGCCAAGCGATAGCTGACCAACTTGTAACATCACCTATCAATGATCAACCCACGATAGAGCCCAAGTTTCCTGATGAACATGTACATAGTTTAAGCCTTATATCGATAGGCCTCGAAGCGACGTTATACTTTGATGGAGCTTCGACTACCAGAGGAGGCAGTGCTGCCACTGTCATTACGCTCTCCCCTAAATATGTTCATCCATTGGCTTACCGCCTCACATTCCCTTGTACAAAAAATGTGGTAGAGTATGAGGGGCTCCTCAGGGGATTGTTAATAGTTAGGGAACTCAACATTCAACATCTGGCAATTCGAGGTGATTCGATATTCATCATCAATCAAACGCCTGCAAAGCTATGCATCTATAGCTCTATTGTGATATGGCTAAAGATCTCCTGAAACAATTCATAACAACTGATGTTCAACATGTGCTGTGTAATGAGAACATTGTAGCCGATGCACTAGCCACACTCGTTTTAAACATGCCACCACATTTTTTTGCCACTTGGCCCACTTTAATGATGGAATTTATAGACCCTATCATTCAAGTGGTGCAAATCTCTTCTCTAAGCACGGGTGGAATTCCAGAATGGTATGATAACATTAAAGCCTACCTTCTGCATGGCAAACCACCATATGAGCTAACACCTTCACAAAAAGACGTAGTCCACAAGTGTGCTAGGTAGTACATCATCATTAGAGATAGCACTCTATGCAGACACTTTTTTGATGGAGTATTGTTAACCTGTGTTAATAATGACCAAGCACAAAGAATAGTTAGTGAAGTCCACAAAGGACTGTGTGGAGGACACATAGCCCCATGAGCCATGGCCACTAAAATCAAACGCTTGGGATATTATTGGCCGTACATGGAATGAGATTGCCTTACCAAGGTTAAGACATGTGACACATGCCAACATTATGCAAATCTAATACACATGTCACCAACTGAATTGCATACTACACAGATCACTTGGCCATTCCAATGATGGGGACTAGACATCATAGGTCCCATCATGCCTAATTCTTCTACAAGACATAGCTTCATTATCACCGCCACCGAGTATTTCACGAAATGGGTCGAGGCTATTCCCCTACAAAAGATTACATCTCAACAAGTTTGCCATTTTATCTTGGAAAATATAGCAACTAGGTTTGGGCTTCCCATGACTATTATGACCAACAACAGGCCACAATTTAGTAGTACCAAAACCAAATCTTTTTACAGTAACCTTGGTATCAAGCAATATTTTTCTTCACCTTATTACCCGTAAGAAAATGGTCAAGAAGAAGCAAAAAATAAGGTGGTTATCAATCTACTCAATAATATGCTCAATAGCAACAAAAAATTATGGCATGAAAAAATCCTATATGTGCTATGGGCCTATCGTACGACATGCTGAACAGCTACAGGTAGGACACCCTACAACCTAGTCTATGGATCTGAAGCAGTGTTGCCCCTGGAACTACAGGTTCCCTCATTGCGGATGGTCCTCTCCATGGTTATAAATGAGACTCAAAACAATGAGTCCAAGATCATGGATTTAGACTTAGTAGAGGAGAAATGCATCCAGACACTCGACAACATCGAAAGGTATCAAGACAGGCAAAAACAGAAGCATCATCACAACTTGCATCAGTGACCAATCAAGAAAAGAGACTTGGTTCTTAAGTCCATTCGTGAACCAGTGAGCAAATTATTTGCAAGCTAGGAAGGCCCTTTCCTGGTCTCAGCTCATACAGCAACAGAGCATTCAGGTTAGCAGATATCAATGGCAACAAACTCTTAAATCTGGTGAATCATATGTACCTGAAGCGGTACCACATCTAAATGTCAGCTCGGCTCAAATGCAAGGTAACAAACATATGCTATGATGTAAAACTAGTAGTGTTCTACATGTCTGCTATGACATAAAACTAGCATTTCTTGCACGCGTCCGCCATGACACTAAACTAGCAAAGTTTTTGACCATCCACCATGATGTGAAACTGGCAAGGTAAGCATTCATCTGTTATGATGCTAAACCAGCATGGACTTGTCCCTGGGTCATGACACAAAACTGACACCCATAGTATGGTCTGCTAGGGTCATAAACTAGCTCTTCCACCATCTGCTATAAGATAAAACTAGCAGGATTTAGTCTGCCCAGACTTTAAACCGGGGCCACGATCTATTGAGACTTAAAACCAGCAACAATGTTCCACCAGGACTTAAAACTGGAATCTACCAACAGATAGTCCATGAATCAAGTGAGCATGATTATTCTTGCATAGCATTCCTACTAGATAGAATGGATAGCGTGTTGGAACAGATGTAACGCTGCTACCCTACTAGCATCCTACTAATTTCTCGGATATGCCAAAAGGCATACTACTGACCCCTCGAAGATGTTGCTATGATAACCACTCTGTAGTTGCAACTCCTGGTGTTAGCTTTTTCGCTTGTGGTCCCAAGAAAGCTATGGTCACCCATAGCCTTGGCAGCCTCCACCCATCGCCACTACAAGAATCTGGCTTAGCAGATTCATCTAACTGGTTCTCTGCCTAGTCAATTGGGTAGATGAGTCTGGCTGTCGATGATGACTTCCTGAACCATGGCATCAACAAAGGGACCCTAGCTTCTTATTACGGTCCCTTCTTCATGGCCTATGCTCTCCTTTTTGCTTCAGAAGGCACTTATTTCAACAGCCTCCCTAGCGATTAGGATGTTTGTTTTTACTTTCTATTCTCTGTTACATTTTGCAGGTCGCTTGCTATGATAGCATTGTTCAAGAATGCATTCACTAGAAGGTGAGGCATCATGGCGTTCTAAGGTGGATGCTCAGACTAGCCTAACTACTTGGGAGTGCAGACCCTTCCTTTTCCCCTCCATCAAAAAACTTATCTCACTTTCTCCTTCCTGTATCCCTACAACTGCCTTTACCCTTCCTTCCTGATTGTACAAAATGTGAGCGTACAAGCACTCTTTCACATGAAATAATCATCCATGGATTGGTGTAACACAACTCACCTCATGAAAACCATCCTTTTCAAAAAAAATGAAGGTAAAGCTAGGAAAAATGGATGTAACACAACTCATCTAGGCCACACGGGCATAACACAACTTGTTCATGCAAGCCCTCTATATGTAGTATAGCAGTGTAATCTCTTGAAAAAACACATGTGAGAAGATGCCTAATGACATGTCTGTGAAAGTTTCCTATTCACATGCTTGAGTCCTCCCCAAACCTCCTCCCTCTCACTTCTTTAAAGTCCCTCCTATACTCCTTATGCCCCCAACCTTTGCACTTTCGAGTTTGACAGAGCGACATCTAAGCAGCAACTGATGAATGTGTTGGTATCTTTACCTCTGTGGTGTTTCACATTCTTTGTCAATGTCTTTCGAGCAAGACCTCTAAACATCAATAAAGAGAGGCCATTGAAACACTGTGAAATTTCAAGACCTCGATGATTTAGCAAAGTCTCGAAGTTTACGTAAAATATTTCCACAAGTGGCACATTGTAGATAGTCTTCCTTCAGCTTAAGGCATATTACACTACATTACGCATCATAGCGTAATAGACTCCAGAAATATTGAATAGAAACTAGGGATGTGTAATGAAAACACTTCAATTTTTCAGGTTCGCTATGTTCTGCTGAGTTATGCTATGCAGCGTAATGCAAGCATATAATCAATTTAATTGCAACAACAAAGATAGAAATGTTTAGGCATTAGTGTTTCTTATGCCACGATATGCTCTCTAGCATATTATAGCATAACCGCAAGACAGTTTGTTACCAAAGCATCAGTGTACCGTCCAAAATCATTGGTCTCTGGCTGGAAGGAAACAGAGACCTAGAGATCTCTGGACACGCACAAAAGACCCTACCTTCATTTGAGGCCAAGCTGGAACTAACGAAGGTAGAGTATCTTGAGTGGTCCCCACGTGGATCAGGCAAGTATTTTCCCGAACGTACACCGAAGTGCTATACGCTGGGTTATACGTAAACAGTGTAACCGATGTGAAGTGAGCTATAAACAGCGTAACTGATGTAAACGGAGCATAAACGTAAAAGAGCGTAAACAGTATACATGCAACAATTAATGCAAAACTGTAACAGATTTTAGGAAGAAAATGTAACAATGCTATTTTAAAATGAGAGTTACAATGCACCAGTCTAATGCAGTTGTGGCTTTGACACAAGGCGGAAAAAAAGCCCCAGTGGATGCAGGGATGACTGTGGGCTGGTTCACATTGTCGACACAATGTAGAGGTTGTATGCTCAGCGTACAGGGTTGTCCAATGTACAAGGTTCTCCGCTCTAGTTCTCATCATCTCTTTTTTTCTCTTTGGTTTGCTCCAATTTTGCCAACCTCCTTTGATCTAGTGAAAAATTGGGGTTTTTATACAAGTTTTGACGTTAGACACGGGTTGGGTGACATGTGGTGTGTCGACCAGGTGCAAAAGAATAAAATTTACAAGTATACAACAAATTACATCTGCTAGGCATATACACTGTATCAGGCGAGCGTAGACTCTAGGCGTATACGCTAGGCATGGAGGGCGTATACGCTGGATGTACTGGGCATATACGCTATAGATGCTGGGCGTATACGCTGATGGTTGCTGGGCGTATACACTGGGCATGTACGCTGCTGCTTGCTGGGCTTGTATGCTACTGCTTGCTGGGCGTATACGCTGGGCATGTATGCTTATGGTTGCTCTATTCGTATGAGTTTCTTCCTTGTATCAAGTTTTGCTCTGCAGTGCTGTTTCTATGCCATCTTCGGGGATTGCATGCCGAGCGTATTCATCAGTTGTACTTGTTGAACGTACATGTAAGGTGTCTACGCTAGGCGTATATGCTGAGCATGTATGTTGGGCGTATACGTTGGGGATGCAATCTGGGGCATATATGCTAGGCGTATATGCTGTGAGCATCAGGCGTATACGTTGAGAATACATACTTAGTGTAAACTAAGTATTTCAAGCTCCGAAGTTGCCAGGTTTGATAGCAGATGTCGTGGTCGTCTGTGGATCCCAGGGACCTGCTTCTTATTGAATTCGACTCCACTTGAAGCTTTCTGTGGGGCCCTCAAGCTTCAGGCATGCTGAGGAACATCATGAATTAGCCCAATTCTTGTTGGAGATGTACTAAGCTTGAAATTTTGTGGTGTTTCATTGGCCCCTCTTTGTTAATGCTTGGAGGAATCGACCCGAGAATCGTTGACAAAGAAGTGTAAAACACCACATGCAACTCGATCAAGACTTTGTCCTTTGCCGCGTGACTAGACATCATCGCACCGTGTTCCGTAGTACATAGGATTGGAAAAGTGAAATCTGTAGCTAGTAGGAAAATGGAGATTGTGGGGACTGGGAACTGACCAAGGGATTGTGCTTGGTAAAGGGGATGCACTGGTGTGTATCATGCTGGTCCTTGTCAATAGCCATTATTTAGCAGACTCATAATCAAGACATGCGATGTGCGTCCTTTGGCAGAACAAGACTCTTGTTAGTGTGCAAGAGGACTTGTTGGCGAGACCAAAGCCACGTGATGATGTGTTGCATTCTTTGGAGGAACAGGGTCCTTGTTTAGTGTTTTAGGGGGAAGCCTGTTGGCGGAGAGCCAAATCCATGCAACGGGATGTCACTCGCTTATTTTTTACATGAGTATTTGTTTTCAAGACAATTGTCATCTCGTCTTGTGTTTTATGTGGGAAGAGACAACTGTCGTCTCATCTTTTTTTTTGGAAGAAAATGTTTTGATCTTGTACTCATGTTCAAGTGCTATGTTGTGTGTTGCAACTGCTTAAAAGTGTTACAGTGTGCAATAGTGTACTCAAAGTTTTGAGTGTACTGGGTGTATCAGAGGTGTGGCTAAGTGGACTATGTCGATGAATAGATAGGAAATAGGCTGGAAAATGGGGATGTACTAGTGAATGGCTTGATTTAGTCTTGCCACATGTGCTGTGAACATCGCCTCACCTTGCTGCTTATGATGAAGTGCATTCTTGTACGAACACCTCTAAGTGTCATCCTCCAAACACAACTCCAAGAAGACATGAAAACCACGAGTGAGTAAGCAAACTTAGACTTAAATAGCTATTGATGAAACAATGGCACCAGATGAGATGTCAGGCACGATATATGGCTGGCAGCAATATTGTTAGGATCGGCCGATGGCGAGCGATGCAGTGATTCTGATGAAGTTTGAATGCAGCCATGAATTGAAGCAATAGAGATGAACTTGCTAGTTTATAGTCTTAGCGGATTATCATGGGTTAGTTTTATGTCATGACCCATTGGACATTGCCCGTTTAGCATCGTGGCGGATGGTACATTGCCAGTTTCTAGTCTTGGCTGACCGTGAAGATGCAAACTAGTTTATAGTCTTAGCAGACTCTGGTGAATGCAACTGTGGCAGTTTACCGTCGTGCCGAACAGGTGCTAGTTTATCGTCATTGTGGACATGGTGCAGTATCAGTTTATCGTCATGATGCCAGGACAAGCTGTGGTATCAATTTTAAGTCATGACTCCAGGACTGTTCTATGGTATCAGTTTACCGTCATGATTCTAGGATGAGCTGTGGTATTAGTTTATAGTCATGATTCCAAGACGAGCCATGGTATCAGTTTATAGTCATGATTCTAGAACGGGCTATGGTATCTGTGCCGACCGAAATCGTCGGTGCGAGGCTGGAACGTTACGGGCACCAAAAGATCAGCGGACTAGCACAGTCAACCCTGCCTCCGCTTGAGGGCGAGCTGGAGTGGACGAAGGCAGAGTGCCTTGGATGGTCCGCACGCGGATCAAACAAGAACTTCCCCGAGCGCCACCGAAGTGTTATACGCTGGGTTATGTGTAAAACAGGGCGTAGACGGCGAAACAGGCGCTGACAGCATAAGCATAGAGGGGCGTAAACAACGTCGAGCGTGAACAGCGTAAACAGGGATAGGCCCAGCGTAAGCGTATACAGGCATAAACAGCGTGAATAGCGTAAACAAGTACAAAGGGCGTAAACAGATGCAAACGGCGTAAACAATGGACGTACACAGACGCGGATGGAGCGTAAACGTAAGCAGACGCAAACAAATCGTGGGCCAAATTAACGTAAAACTGTAAAAGAAATTGCAATAAGCGTGAACAATGAATTATAGAGTTAAAATGTTGTGCACCGATCTAACGCAGTTGTGTAGGGACACAAGGTGGACGTAAAGCCCCGGTGGACGGAGGGATGCAGCCGGCTGGCACGGTAGGCGGAGTGCGGACTGTGCTCAGCGTACAGGACTTCCAGCATAAGCGTAAACGTAAGGGGGTTTCTGCAGCGTAATTGCTCTGGGCCTGCTCTGGTAAATTTTTTTGCGGACCTGGTAAATGCGGAAAACTGGGCTATTTATAGGGGTAGGGTTACTGGGAAAATCGGGTTGGGAGACACATGGGCGTATAAGCTGGGCGTATACGCTACATCAGGCCAGCGTATACGCTGGACTTGTTGGGCGTGTGAACTTGGGTGGATGCTGGGCGTATACGCTTGGCGTAGACGCTGGCGTATACGCTAAAACATTGTAGCATTACATTGAAACACTGTAGCATTTACGCTGAAACACTGTAGCATTACGCTGAAACACTGTAGCATTACGCTGGAACACTGTAGCATTTATGCCGGAGCACTGTAGCATTTACGCCGAAGCACTGTAGCAGTTACGCCGGAGCACTGTAGCATTTACGCTGAAGCACTGTAGCAGTTACGCTGAAGCACTGTAGCATTTACGCCGAAGCACTGTAGCAGTTACACTGGAGCACTGTAGCATTTAAGCTAGAGCACTGTAGCATTTACGCCGGAGCACTGTAGCAGTTACGCTGGGGCGTACACGCTAGGCGTATAGGAATGGAAGATCATCATTTGGAGCCCAAAATCAAATCTTCAAGTGCATGTGACCTGCTGGGGACCCTGGGGAAGGTCCTGGGGGGTCTAGACACTCCACTTTAGCATGTTTTGAGGAGTTTTTGAGCCCCAAAAATTTGCTATACGCTGGGCCTTACGCTGGGCATGTGTAGGCCAGCGTACAGGATGCATACTTAGTGAAAACCAAGTATTTTGAGCTCAAAATTTGCCAAGTTTGATGCCAGATGTCATCGTAGTCTTCTGTGGGTCCTAGGGAACTTTTACTTGCTTACTTTGACTTCGTTTGATGCTATTTTGAGACTTTCAAGCTTGGTCATGTTAAGGACCAACATGACTTAGCTTAATTTTTGTCTTCAAGTGTTAGCCAAAATTTTTGTGGTGTTTCATTGGCCCCTCTTTGTTGACGTCTGGAGGAATTGACCTGAGAGGTGTCGACAAAGAAGTACAAAACACCACAAGCAAACAAGGTGCAAACATTATCCTTGAGCACTTGGCCAGATGTCATCGCACTGTGTTCAGTAGTACATGGGATTGGGGAAATAAAGTTTGTAGCTAGATAGGAAAATGAAAATTGTTGGGAATGGGACCTAATCAAGGGATTATACATGGTAAAGTGGATGCTCTGGTGTGTATACGGGTCATGCTGATCCTTGACAATAGCCATTGTTTAGCATACTCGGAATCAAGGCATGAGATGTGCATCCTTTGGCGGAAGAAGACTCTTGTTTAGTGTTTAAGAGGACTTTTTGGCCATGTGATGGTGGGTTACGTTCTCTGGAGGTATAGGCCCTTTATTTGGTGTTAAAGAAAACCTATTGGTGGAGAGCCAAAACCACACAATGAGATGTTACTTGAGCTTTTGAGACATGAGTGTTTGTTTCCAAGACAACTGCCTTCCCGCCTGAGGCTTATGGGACGTGCCAAGGGTCTTGTGGTTCATTTTGCTCTTTGCTCTTTTCTTTTTCTTTCTTTTTCTTTTTTGTTTTTTTTATTTTTGCTCTTTTTTTGTTGTTTTTTTTTTTTTTGGAAAGAGCTTTCTTTCAATTTTGCACTCATGCTCATGTGCCATATTATGTGTTGCAGCTGCTTGAGAGTGTCATAGCGTGTAACAATAGGGTCAAAGTTTTGGGGTGTACCGGGAATTGTAACTGGGTAGGAACAGGAATAAGAGTGTTTGGGGGAATGGAGAATGTATTGGGAATAGGGAATGTACTTTTGAACAGATTGATTAACCTGGTAGAGTGCATCAGAAACAATGTGGCACCTTGTCACCGTGATGAAGTGTAT